>JABUQX010108495.1:32500-35672 GCA_015478945.1 Trachelipus rathkii | reverse complement strand
AAGCAACATATTAATCAAACATCACCAAATTCAACTCCCTTCCAAAAATAGTCAGTCATCCTTGGCCAAACTAAGATGAGGCCACCACACAAACTTACAATATTACAAACACAGATTCAACGTCAACCAAACCACTACAAATATCTGTCCAAACTCTTACCAGGTCCCGAAAAACATATCATACATTTTACTCACCTGTCAATCTAACTCTCTACCCAGAGCAATCTGGAACATTTCAACCCTGGAAGATCTGTGGACAAGGCCGGTTGCGGCGGCGGGGTATCTTCGTGAGGTGTGGCCACTTTTGAAGACAGGGGGTGGTCAGAGGTGAGAGAGTATATATATATATATATATATGTATATATATATATATATATAATAACTATATATATATATATATATATATATATATATATATATATATATATAACTATATATATATATATATGTGTTTTTTAAAGAGAGGGGGAGAGAGAGAGATATATATATATATATATATATATATATATATATATATATATGCGTGTGTGTGTGTAAGTGTGTGTGCGTGTTCGTGTGTTTGTGTGTGAGGAGCAATTAGTGCATTAAAAAGTTCAAAGCTTGCTTTGATATAAATACTTATGTAGTGTAATAACTTGAAATTTAATTATTTTTACTCAACCGTTCACACAATAAATGACTTGCATTGCGCATATCTACCAATTTACAAAGTTGATAACTTTTTCTATACAAATATATATATATATATATATATTTATATATATATATATATATATATATATATATATATATATAAATATATACCCAAAAAAATATACATATACAAATATATATATATATATATATATATATATATATATATATATAACTCATATATATATATATATATATATATATATAACTGTATATATATATATATCATATACTATACTGCTATATACTATATACTATAAATGTAAGCTACCCCCAAAATAATATAAAATGACAGAAAAGGAAGGGTAAAAAAATGGTAAAAAATAAAAAAAAAAATCTATCGAAAATCATCTAAAAAACATCTGAAACAAAAATCGAAATCCATTTTTAACAAATATCACTGGGCAGCTGAAATAGGATAGGAAATGTTATTCATATATATATATATAGGGTTGGAAAAAAACCATGGTTTTAAAAAAAAAAAACCATTGGTTTTTTAAAAAAAACTAAATAAACCAATGGTTTTTTTTGTTTTTTGGGGGTTTTTATGCTATTTTGATGGTTTTAATGTGGTTTTTATTGGTTTTAATAGATTTTAATGGCAAAAATCACTACTGGAAGCTGTTATACCCATGTGCTAACACATATTTTAAGATTCCTTAATAAATTTCTTTAGATTCTTAAATTTCAAATTTTCTTGATAACTGTAAACTGGTATAAAATTATTATTATTTTTTGAGTTTTACATAAACTCATAAAGTAAAAAATAAGAGGGTATATTATAATATATAAACTCTATCTGAAAGAAAGGTTATACTTTATTATTTTACCAAAAAAAAAATAAAAAAATAAAAAAATACGCATAAAGAAAAGTTTATTCAAATTAACCTATAACGATATACAAATGAATTCTTATTTACCTTTATATTTGAAATACTAGAAAAATATATATATATATATATATATATATATATATATATATATATATATATATATATATATATATATATATATATATATACTATATATATACTACTATATATATATATATATATATATATATATAGAGAGAGAGAGAAGAGAGAGAGAGAAAGAGAGAGATTCATCATTAAAAGTCGAAACTGAAATAATTATTAAAAATTTTATTAAAAAACTAATTCCCCTGCTTTAGCTGTCCCAACCTATTTCTAATGTTGCTGTGCACAAGTCCAAAGTTGAAAATACCCTTTCAACATTAGCAGTTGTTTGAAGTTGCTGACAATATACTTATTATTTTATATATGGCCTTCTCATCTAATTTTTCTTTGAGAGATCTGTACCAAGATGAAGGAGTCACTGCTGACAACAGAGACTCATCAAATAGGTAACTTTTATGAAATGGAGAATTTGCTCTTAATTTTATTCCATAAATTCCACTGCTTTTGAATACTCATCCTCTGGAAGTACTGTGGTCTGATATCTTGGGTTAAAAATATATGCCAATAAGTGAGCTTCTGTTGCTGCCTGATCATAATACCTCCTTTTTACTTTTGCTATAAATCTTTTCTGTTGAGTGGTGGATTAAGCTGTCCTAGCTCCATATTCATATTTTTCCAAATATCACTTAGTTTACAGTCATTGCCTTCTAGCTTGGTTGATGCTGTGGCCACACACTCCACAAATGAGTTTTATTATAATCTTTTGAAATGTGGCATCGATGGGTAGAAAATGAAATCTTCAAGAGCTCGAAACAAGAATCATGTTTTAAACATGTTAAATTTACATATATATATATATATATATATATATATATATATATATATATATATATATATATATATATATATATATATATATATATATATATATATATATATATATATATATATATATATATAAAAATATAACACAATAATAAAAAAAAATAATAAAATTTTGAATACATTTCAGTTCGACTTCGAAAATGGATAAACCATATCAATGTGTTAATAAAAACTATTAGTAAATACGTTTTAAAATCTTTTTATGCATGTTTTTTTTATGGTTTAAACCATTGTTTTTTATGTGGTTTAAAACATGGTTTAAACCAATGGTTTAAACCAAATGGTTTAAATTCTTAGTCCCCACCCTATATCTCTATATATATATATATATATATATATATATATATATATATATATATATATATATATATATATATATATATATATATATATATATATATATATATATTATTTATAAAAAAAAAACAAATATATATATATATATACTACGTCAAAAATAACGCACCACTATAGTATATATCACTCGCAGGAACGGGAAGGCCTCTAACCCCATGAAACCCCACACCAACACAGACGACAGCATCAGTGTAACTATGTAACCACCCCGCAGAGAATTCGCTGCAGTATTGGGGCCGTCACCACGATAAATTTAGGAAAACATAAACCACGTAACTAGACCTGGGAGAGGTGGGGTAGGTTATGTCGGGGTATAATCG
>JABUQX010108495.1:22500-27500 GCA_015478945.1 Trachelipus rathkii | reverse complement strand
TTGACCTTCGGAAATATTTGCATTATAGCCAGGGACAAACCCAAATCTTTGAACAAATTCTGTTATCTCCCATTTCTTATATATCCAGCAAACACTTTGACTCTATTTACTTGTAAAATATCTCTCCTCTAACAATTTTTATATTCTCTAAGATTTCATTATATGATACAAGTAATTTTATCATCAACTAAAATTTTAGATTCAAATACATTTCTTATTACTCAACCCATTTGTTTACTATTAAAAAAAAATTAAACTTTATTGAAAAGCAATTGAAATAAAAATAGTGTAGTTTGGCTTTAAACCATTTTCTATGATTTCTTGAAAAGAAAATGGAAGTTCGAAGATAACAATAATAATAACTAAATCTATTCGGCGAATAAGGCGCCGAAAACAAATATTTTGCAACAGACAATAATAATTGCAATGAAGGGAAGGAAAAAAACCTCAGATTTCAATTAAGATTGATCGTATTTTATCAACGGCTTTTTTACTCAAGGGAAAAGAATTCTGAAAATCAGATGTATGTATTCATAGATTTTTCCTTATCAATTCAATTAAATATACTATAAATATATTACACATTTATACTTGAATGTAGTTTATATATATATATATATATATATATATATATATATATATATATATATATATATATATATATATATATATTATTGTTTTAATTTTGAATATACTATATATATATATATATATATATATATATATATGCGTATATATATATATATATATATATATATATATATATATATATATATATATATATATGATAACAAATATATAAAATATATATATATATATATATATATATATATATATATATATATATATAATAACATATATATATATACATATATATATTTATATATATATATATATATATATATATATATATATATATATATATATATATATATATATATATATATATATATATATATATATATATATATATATATATATATATATATATATATATATATATACTGACTGAACAGTACTATAAAATAATGGCTTTAAAATCTATATTGTAATTGTAAAGCTAGAACTCATTTTGGAGGCAAAAGCTATTATAAGAAAACTTGTACGCAATAGCCTATAAGATTGTTATGTGTTTTTATGTAAGGCAAAATTGCATACATATTATAACATCGTACATAAATGCTTTTAGTTTGTTATTTGATTTAAAATCAAACTGACCAATGATAGCCTGGCTTTTCTACCGGTTGGCATTTTCCTAAGTGCGAGCCGGAGAAACAATCGAGAGTTCAGCAAACGACATCAGTGCTGGGAAGACGTGTTAAGGGCCTCGTCCTTACAAGATCTTTTTCTTATATTAAAATAAATAACCTAATAAGGTGAATACTATCATAAATATTAATGTCCCTATAAAAGATCTCTTATAAAGTTTCTTATTTAAGAAAGATAATTGATATGATTAATACAAGAACATATAATTATAAAAGAATGATGATTAAGATTACAGCAGGGTTAAGGAGTACATTTCTCCCAACCCTGCCAATCGTTCTAAATTATATAATTAATGGAATCAAATAATAAAATAAAATTTATTTGAGTATTGTTGATGACAATGTCCATTTATATTATATAACAGTGAAAATTATATTATATTCTGTGATCAAAACAAACAAGAAAGGGGATGTTAAATAAAGAAATGAAAAGACTATCACCTTTTATATACCTTCTTATTAATAATTGTACCTGAGGTGGTTAGTTTGATTATGTGCTAAAAATTAAAGACATCATCTCTCATACATACACACACACACACACACACACACACACATATATATATATATATATATATATATATATATATATATATATATATATATATATATATATATCTTCTTTATATAATAATAATAATATATAATAATAATATATATATATATAATAATAATATATATATGTTATATATATATATATATATATATAATATATATATCTTCTTCTAATAATATATATATATAATATGTAATAATATAATAATATATAATAATATATATATATATATATATATATGAGGATCAACATATAATAATAATAATATAATAATAATAATAATAATAACTATATAATATATAATATATATATATGTAATAATATAATAATAATATATATATATATATATATATAAATTAATAATAATAATAATAATATATAATAATAATATATATATATATATATAATAATAATAATAATATATATATATAATAATAATAATATATAATAATAAATATAATATATGCGTAATATAATAATAATAATATATATATATAATAATATAATAATAATAATATATATAATAATAGTAATATATAATAATAATAATAATAATATATAATAATAATAATATAATAATAATAATAATAATATATACGATAATAATATGTATATGTATATATATATATATAATAATATAATAACATATATAAATATTAATAATAATTATAATAATAATAAAAATATATATCTTAATAATAATAATAATAATAATAATAATAATAATAATAATAATAATAATATATATATAATAATAATATATATATATATATATATATATATATATATATATATATATATATATATTTATATATATATATATATATATATATATATATATATATATATATATATATATATATATATATATATATATATATATATATATATATATATATGCTAATGCATGCCTCGGAGGTCGTGATCGCCGTAAGCGATCTTCCATTTTTCGTCGAAAATGTATGAATCGTATGGGTACATGAATGTCAGATGAATAAATGTTGAGAAGAAGAGGAGAGAGGTGATGGGTGTATTTTGAAAGGTCAAATTTAACAGGTGAAAAGTATGATTGATTTTGTGTTGGTGAAGAAGGAGATGTTGTAGTATGTGTTGGATGTTAAATCAGTGAGGGAGTTAGGAATGGGATTATCAGATCATTATTTTGTTTTGTGTAAAATTAAGTTAATGGGGGCTTGGATGGAGAGGAAGGTGATAAGGAAGGAAGTTGATATAATTAAGCGTGAGAAGTTAAGTTAACAAGGTAATAAGGATAAATATTTAAGAGAGCTTGCAAATAAATCATTTGAATGTGAACAAGTTAAAACTGAACAAATTTGGTAGCAAATGAAGGAAGCGTTTGTTAGTATTGCAAAAGAAGTATGTGGATAGATAAAGCAAGAAGTAAGAATGTTAACAGTGAGTGGTGGAATGAAGAGGTCATGCGAGCGGTTAAAAGCAAAAAAAGAAGCGTGGTTGAAAGAGGTTGAATGAGGTTTCAAAGGAAAGATGTTTGGAATTATATAAGGAGGAAAAAAGGAATACTAAAAGATGCATACGTAGGAATGAAAAAAGCGAGATAAATGAACAATTTGGAGGGAGAATGAATGGGGACTTTCAAGGTAACAGGAAGCTCTTCTGGAAGGAAGCGCGAAAGGTTAAGAATGAGAATAAGTTAAATCTACTTAGAGTAATGAATAGGGATGATGCTTTCGTAATTGATAAAATGGATGTGAGGAGAGTGTGGAGCGAATACTTCGAAAATCTGCATAACATTGGCAGTAATGAAGAGGTGATAGTTAATATGTGTGGCTTTGATGGTGCAAGAAGGAATAGGTATTTTGGTGATGAGATCATTAGTAAGGAGGAAGTAATGCCACCCCCACCTCTAATTCTTTCATAACCCCATTAATATGCAAATTAAATAACCAAGCAGACATAACACATCCCGGCCTCACTCCTCTATTAACATTAAACCAATTACTCTCGACTATATTTATTCCTACACTAGCTTCACTATTGTCATACATACTTTTGATTCTATTCAGAAGTCTACCATCACAATATATCACTAACACCTGCCAAAAAGCTTCCCGATTAATCTTGTCATACGCATGTTGCAAGTCAATAACACCTAACTACAATTTATTCTTCTCTCTCATTTTCTCAATCATTTGTTTCAATGTAAAAATTTGATCTACACATCCTCTACCACTTCTAAATGCACATTGTTCTTCACCAATAAGTCCTTCAGTCACTCGACGTACTCTTTCAACCAAAATACCAACATATATCTCATATCACCCTACATCATTCTTTAAACTAATTCCCCTATACTTCCTACAGTTCCCCTTACCCTTATATAAGGGTACTATTACCTTACTCCTACAATATTCGGAACTATACCCTCCATTAACCCTTTGTTACACAACCTCCAAATCCATTCAATGACTATCTCGCCTCCATTCTTCATCATTTCACCAATATTTGCATCTATACCTGCAAATCTACCATTCTTCAACTTTCTCAACCTACCCATTATCTCTTCCCTAATAATCACCTCATTACCAAAATATCCATTTCTTCTTGCATCATCAAACCCACACACATTCAGTATCATCTCTTCATTACTGCTAATTTTAAACAGATTTTTGAAGTGTTCCCTCCAGACTGTTCTCACATCCATTTCATGAGTTACGAAAGTACCATTCCTATTCAATATTCTTTGCAGATTTCCCTTTCTTTCCTTCTTAACCTTTTGCTCTTTCTTCCAGAAAAGCTTCCTATTTTCTTGTAAGTCCCTATTCATCCCCCTTCCAAACTGTTCATTTACCTCAATTTTCCTCCTATGTATGCAACTTTGTCTTTCTTTTTTCTCCTTATATAATTACAAGCATCTCTATTTTGGGACCTCATCATTTGTATTTACCACACTCAACCATTCCTCTTTTTTAATTTTAACAGCTTTCATCACCTCTTCACTCCATCATTCTCTGTTGAGGTTTTTACTTCCTACTTTAGCACATCCACATACCTCTCTTGTACTACTAACAAAATCTTCCTTCATTTGTGCCCAGATTTGTTCAGTTTCATCTTCCTCACATTCAATTGACTTATTTTCAAGCTCTCTTAAATAATTTTTCTTATTACCTTGTTCATTTAACTTCTTACTCTTATTT
>JABUQX010108494.1:20000-34625 GCA_015478945.1 Trachelipus rathkii | reverse complement strand
CCGGTGTTTGATAAGGGGCAGGTCTCGTGCGACGCCGCCTTGACCGGCTTCGCGGCCTCACCCCCATTTCAACTCCCCGAGTCATTTCTGGCTCCACATCTCCGAACCTTATTGGGGAGATATTTCGGCCCCTGGAAGCTTCAGAAACTCCCACGGATGATTCTTGGGTCTCGGTCTCCCTATTATTGAACCTTATCGGGGAGTGAGTTCGAGTTCTCTGGGTCTCAGAAATCCCAACGCACGGCTTCTGTGTTTCAGCCTCCACATCTCCGAATCGTATTGGTGAGTGAGTTCGGGTCCTAGGGGCTTCAGGAATCCCCACGGACGGCTCCAGAGTCTCATTTTCATCTACAGGAGGCTGGAGCCCTGATGGTCCAGGCTCTGGTTCCACCTCCTCAACAACAGTCCCTCCAACTACACTCAAGACTACTATTTCCATACTTTCCGCCGCCGGGCCACCACCCGCTGAAGCGTCGGCTGAAGGAACCTGGTACGATCTAAATGTCACATCGGGCAATCTATTCTGGCTCACCGTGAGGTCGAACACCCCCACTCTTTGCATCTTTCTCATGAAATGACGGCACAACTCCCTGGTGGGATGCAACCCGTCTCTCAGGAACCCATGTTCTCCCAGGGTATATACATTGCCGGCTAATAGTTTCTTAATATTTCCACGTTGACCGGGCAATTCGGAAACGGCGTACATTACCGGATAGGTGACCTTCCGGTACCACTGTACGTCAGGGTTTCTAAGAGTTCTAATTATCATATGCATCGCCCTGGCTTGAAAATGCAATATATGTTCTTGAAACTCCCCAGCCTCAGCATAGTAATCATTCAACCGTTGAGGGAACTGATCCACTCTCAATTGGTTATACTGAACCAAATCGAGAACTGGGGGTATCGTCAAGATGATCTGCATGGTTGGGTTTATTCTTGCGCATCTTCCAGAGAAGCGCGAAAACCTGCCCGCGAATTCTTCGTTGTCATAATCGAAATTCGCTACCGTTACCCAACGTTGAACCTCAGAATCTGGATCTGGCAATTGTCGTTGTCGGTAGGCCTCCGTTATTAACACAAAAACCACCATATGGGTGTAAGTGGGGTTCACATCCTGATCTACTTTTTCTGATAATCTTTCCAAATTTGCTCCAGGATAAGATTTGAATACCATAGTAGCATTCGGGATCAATTCTGCTGTATAGGCTTCTTCCATTTCCCGCACCCAGGAATGGCCGAAAACCAATATCTGAAAAGGGATAAAGGAATAGGGGTTAGTATTGAATATTATTAAAGTTATTTATTTATTTTGTTATTTATTTATTTATTCATTTATTTTGTTATTTTGTTTTGTTTTATGTACTTGTTTATTTATTTATTTGCTTTATTTACTTATTTTAGTGATTTTTTTGTCATGAGGTTGTCCCTCATTACTTTTGTTTTCGCCTTCTTTCAATCAAGAAAGGAAATACAATGGGCAACGGTTGACAAGTCCCTCGGGCTCGTGTATACGGACGAGTGTCCTCCATCGGATGAGACACCCTAGGGCTTGCTAAAGGATTAGGAATTGGGAGATCCTCAAAACCTTCAAAGGATAAATTACTTTTGGGTCCTTGCCCAGATGATTCCTGCTGATCCAGAAATTCTGCTGATTCCGCCCTGGCCTCCTCATTAATAGGTAGTACAGGCATGGAATATACATTAACCAATCTTCCAAAGGTTTTATCAGTGGGCAACGAATCTCTCAGACTCAATGGGGGAGCGTGACTCATCTCCCAGCGTCTTTCCACTTCTTCCAACAAGTCGGAGGTATCCCACTGCAAATACGAGTTTACTTCTTCTTCTTCTAAATCCACATCACTGTTGGACTGGTGATCCAATCTCTCCTCCTCCCACCGAGCCTGGGAACACGAAGCTCTCAAGGTCCAAGGAACTGGTTTCATCATAGAGGTAAGCTTCTTTTGTTCTTCTCTGATCTCATCAACTTTTTCTTGTATCATCTTTATAACATTTTCATCTAGGCAAAATCCCTCAAATAGGGATTCATCCTCGTCATCGTCTGAATCGCCCTCCTCTTCTGGGAACACCTCCTCTATTATGGGAACTACTTCTGTTTGGTCAATCTCCTCTTGCTCTTCTCGATTATTATTCATTGCATACTGCTGGAACACTGGTTCCTGGAGCAGATAATCAGGGGGCTTCTTCCATGGTTATTGCCGATGATGGGCTTTATATTGTCTACCATCTTCTGGAGATAGTAGAATGTAGGTAACCTTGTTTTCATTCACTTTAATTACCTCATAAGGCCCGCTATATCTAGGATGAAATTTGTTCTTGGTCAGGTTTCCGGGAAGATGGACCTTTAACCCCACCATCTGATGTTCCTCATATGGAATAAACTTATTGTGGCTGTCTTTCCAGCACTCGTCAAGGGTTCTGCATGGGTAGTGTGGTTGTAAACCAACACTACCTGAGATAATTCTTCATCCCACTTATTCGGTCTCTTAATGGACATCCTCAGATATTGGCTGAGGGTACGGTTGACTCGTTCCACAGCTCCATTTGATGATGGAGTATAGGGAGTAGTCAACACGTGTTTAATTTGCTGTTGTTTGAGCATCTCCTCAAATTCAGGACCAATGAATTCCCTTCCATTATCCGTTAGAAGTCTCTCTGGGATCTTTGGAAGGAAGGACAATATTCTATGTTGAAAAGCATTGGCCACATTTATGCTGTGTTTGGTCCTTATGGGAATGGCAGCCACCCATTTAGTGAAGTGGTCCACCATCACCAAGGCATAATTATTCCCTTGGGTTGAGCAAGGGAACTGGATTAGATCCATCGCTACCAGTTCAAACGGCCGCGAGGTGACTATTTTCAACGTAGGTGGTACGTACAAGATGTTCGATATCTTAAAAGCTTGGCATTTATAACAAGTGGTTGTAATGTCGGTGCAAATGATATTTATCTTTGGATGCCAAATTGTTTGTATAAGCAAGGAATGTAATTTATACTTCCCCAGGTGTGCAAACATCCAGTGGGCCTTTATAGCTACCCTAGTCAAATATTGTGGTGGGACAATTAAAGCAAACTCTCCCGTGGAAAATTCACGGTATAGGCGATTATTTCTTAAATAGATGTACTTCTGAACTCTTGCAAAGGGTTTGAGGGGTCCACTATAAGGCAAATTACTAACTATAGCCTTCTTCAATCGACGTAATATTGGGTCTGAATCTTGGATAGCCGCAAGATCATCGTTAGCTATTTCTAATGGATCCAGAATGTCGTCAGAGTCCAAAACTATGTGATGGATTTTCGGATAGCGCTCAACCTCCCCACCAGTGTGTTGGTTATTGGATAAATTTTCGCAAGCTGGGGAACCAGAGACCTCTGTAGGATCGTCTACTTCATCCACTGATTCATCCAGCAAGACCCTCTCATTAAAGTCTTCAGAAGACACTACAGCAACCTCAAATATAACTTCTTCCACCTCAGTAGGTAAAGGGAACAAGAGATCATAATGAATACCTCCTCTACACAAAAGATGACAAATTTTCTTGGCTGTTTCTTCACCAAACTTCAAGGGTTTTGAATCCCCATAATAAAGAAAGATCTGACACTTATACAAGTTTGCAAATGCCAGGATTGATTGTGTGAGAGGGAATTGGCCGGGTAGTCGCATCAGCTGTAATGCCCGAGTAATGTGTTTGGCATTTTTCCCCATAGGTAATCGGTACTTGCTCCGATTGTCACCGAGTTCTTGGACAACCTCTTGTCTTAATCTAAGATGCTGTTCAGGGGTACCATACATTCAACCTGAGAAAGCTTGAAAAAGTGAGTCCCCTCCTCCAGGCATCTTCAGTTCCGTAAACCCTCCAGAAACTGTATTTGTTGATACTAGCTCCGAGGCTACTGAAACCTCGCCCATTGGTGATCGAGACAATGCATCGGCAATGATGTTGTCTTTGCCGGGAATGTAACGCAGCTCATAGTTTATATCATTTATCTCTTCTAGAGTGCGGGCTACTCTGGTATTCACCAACGGCATATTATGAAGGAAAAGTAAGGGCTTGTGGTCGGTGAAGATGACCACTTTAATTCCATACAAGAAAGGCTTTAGGGCTCGCACAGCCCATCGTATGGCGGCTACCTCCCTCTCTGTGGTGCTGTAACGTTGTTCAGCTTTATTAAATGTGGTCGAGATGATGAAGGCTATTGGATGTTCTTCTCCAGATTGGGTCTGAGCAAGACACGCTCCGGCCCCGATATCTGAGGCATCGACATACAACAAGAGAGGGGATGCCCCTTCCGTTCGATCGGGATAGGACTGCAATTGTGGGGTCACAAGTGCACCTTTCAGGGCTTCAAAAGCTTTCTGACAGGGCTCAGTCCACTTCAAGGTCTTCTTACTAAGTAACTGAAAAGAGGTTTAGCAATCTCGGAGCAATGGGCGATGTGACGCCGATAAAAGTTGATCATGCCCAAAAACTGCCGCAACTTTCGAATGGTAGTGGAGCCGGTAAGGGGGATCATTTCCACAAAAACCAAATTTATCATGCTGCATTTGGTTTTGTCTCATTAATATGTCATAATGATTGGAGAAATGGATCATTCATTTGTGTTAGGTTAATATTTATTTGATGCTTATTTATTACATGCACACAAATGTATGCCTAAGTTACATTAGGCATTATGTGTGCATGAAGAGTTAACTATTTTTTTATTTATTTATGCAGTTTTATATCTTTGTTTGCTTACATGTTTCAGCATTAGGATTCTTTTGAAATATTTATGTATGAGTATATAAAAAACTATCCTGCAGATATACTCTTGTTGATATTGAGCCACCAATATTATATCAACCCTTCTATCAGAGTTAATTTACCACATTATTGAAAAATATATCAGAACTTATAAGGTATGATTATGTTATGAAAATGTTAGAAAATAATATCTATTTGACTAATAATTATTGATATGTGAATGTTAATATATGATGTTTAGGTTTATAAAGTAGTTTTTATGTCTTCTTTTGTAGGAGATCTCTCCATTCAAAAGATACATAAAAACCCTCACAGATAATTGACCAATTACTAGGGTAGGTCTTCAGTGTAATTATTTTTATTATTAATATTAAAAGCTCTTTAGTTTTCATAATATTTGTCATGCAGAGATATTATCAGATATATTTAGTTTATCATATAATTCAGGTTTTTCAAAGGTCACTTAAAGAGTTGAAATATAATAAATTACTATTTCATGGATGAAAATACCTAATTAGTGTATTTTCCTTTCCAGGTTTTTATGTTCGAGACTTTTTATGTTGCCAAGTTTTTATGTTTGAAACTTTTTGTGTTTGGAAGTTTTTTATGTTGGAAAGTTTTTTTTGTTGAGAAAAAAAGACCAGTTTATGTCTTGTTGCTTTATGTTATGTTAAATTGAATCTCTCAGTTTTAGACAAATCTTGGTCTTGGGATTGGTCTTGTTTAACAATTCTATACCTTGGACAAATTTTTGCCGGAACTGGGGATTCTTTTGAGAGGCAACAAGTTATTTTAAGATAAGCGGAATTGTTCTTTATTGCGTTAACATTTTAGTCTTGGGTTTATTTATTTTTCAAGGGTCTTAATGGAATAATTATTAAATAAGGCAAGGTCATTTCAATTCACTGTCGTGGTTGGAGGTATTTCCAATTTAGGGTCATTTCAATTCATTTGTGGTTGAAGGATAGTTTCAAATTATGTTCATTAAATTCATTGGCGTGGTTGAAGGATAGTTTATTCCAAAAAACAAATTAACTAATAAAGAAAAGTTTTATAGTTTGAATTAATTAATAAGGACTTAAATTGTGTTTTTGTAAATATTTAGAATTTCGTTACTTTACGTAAATAAAAGTAAGAAGTAATTCTTCTCTTCATTATCCGCTGTCTTGCTTTTATTGTCTTATTTACTTATTTGATGTGTAGGGATTTTTTTTTAGCAGATATTTATTTTCCTCTACGTCCCCTTTGTTTTAACATCATCCAGGGAAATTCACCATCACCGATGTTTCGTTACTATTATCCATTCTCTAAGGTAAATGGTTCAAGGATTCAAGTGATCATCATTCCCTTCTACTAACCTCGATCTTTCTTTTCGGACGAATATCCGAAGGTATGGGTACACGAGCAGTCCCTGTCTCTTACCCACGTTGGAGTAAAGTTTAAGCTCTGCGCGCTATCCGGTGGCCACGGAGGGGAATTAAACAGCTTCGCCTGTTTTCCAATTTCATTTCTACATCTCACGGATCTTGCATCAAGATTTCTTCCAACGGAAGGCCATTTGGTCTTGAATTGACGTGTTTGGGTGGTCGGTCAAGCTTTTCGGGGGCACGCACTTGTCAGGAATACTTCCCTCCATGTTTCTGATTAAGTTCCTGCTTAAGTAAAAACCACAAAAGAGTTTGAACTTTGACTCTCCCTTACATACCGTTAATTTAAGTGGCGCCCGAACAGGGACTGTTCGGGTTGTGCCAATGTATCTTTTGAATTTCGACATTTCATCTATCCTACATTCTTGAGCCAACTGTGTATCTTTTGAATTTCGACATTTCATCTATCCTACATTCTTGAGCAAACTGTTCGGGGTGTGTTTCATTCATCTTTCCGGATTCGACTTATCATTCACCTTGAACCATCTTTTGTTAAATTTAAGTAAAGTAAAAAAAAAAAAAGTAAAAGGAAACTCATGTATATCGTCAGTAATAATTCATTGTAAATAGTTCATATTACGATACTATACCCGACCATATACGGCGTGTGTTTTGAATTGACCTTGCTTTGCTCTATTTTTGAAATAAAATCTTATTGAATAAAATATTTTTAAATAGAACTACTAACATAGCTGGAACTAATAGGTACTGTTAGGAAATTCAAAACCAACAAGCCATCTTTTTGATATTTTTATATAATTTTTAACGCTTTCCACCTAAATTCCCAAATCACTTCTAGTAATTTTGTTATTCCATAACTTTTAGTTATTATTGTGTTGGTATATAGTTAGGTAATAATTATCAGAGGTGGATATCATGGCCACTAATATTGATAGGGAAACTCAGGAGCAGCTGGCCCAGTTTGTAGCAACTGAGCTTAGCCCTCCTGAGCATCTGGAACCAATACCACAAGTCATAACACCTTCGGGGGATGGGCTTATCCCTGCTAGTTATGTTACTGATATAATTAACAGATTAACTGATACACTTTTTAATATGCAATCGCGACAAGCCCAAGCTTTAGCGACTGAACAAAATAATGTACCAGCACAAAATGCACAAAGCCGCCCTCAACAGAAGTTGTGGGATGCGGATGCTGCGGATAGACGGTTGCGTGCCAGCAAATATTATGTGCCAGATGTTCCAGATTTCAAACCTAAACCTAATGTACATAGTAGTGTAAAAGTAGATAGAGAAACTAATACAGAACCAATAGTTGATAGTAGTTCCACAGTATTGGAAATATCATCATCACATGGAGAACAGGTTTGGTCTAATTCAAAGTTGACACCTGAATTATTTTCTCAATGATAAAGTAGATAACGTACAACAACAGATCGCCTTGATAATGAAAGCCATTCTGGATCTTGCTAAATTAATTGAAAATTCACAGAAAATAAAAGTCTTGGATTCTAATCCAAAACATGACAATTCAAATAGAAATCTAAAAAATAGTCAAAATAATAGATATACCGGAAAGGGTGTAAATAATGTATATAACCAGAATAACCAGAATAGAGGAAAACAATTCCTAAACTCAAACGGATATTCACGATATGCAAAATATACTAAATTTTATAGTTCACAAGAAGATAGAAGTCATCTGCGGTGTGGGTACTGTAATATTCAGGGTCACACCATAGAAACTTGTTATAAATACTTAGGAATATGTTCTTATTGTAAGAGAAAAGGACATATCAGAAGAAATTGTAGATTACCCGGAGTAAGGTTTCAGAAAAACTCATCCTCACAATTAAACCACGATAATTGTCCTTTTTGTAATGCTCTGCATGTGGGTGCTGAGTGTCCTACCAGATTAGATATTCAGAATTCGAATCAACAACAACAGAATAATAGTTTGCCACCCTCCCCTCAATCCCAGTCTCAAGAGACACTTAGTGAAAACTTACCAGAAGTTAAAACGGTCACCACAAGTAACACTGTAGTTCAGACCCAACGGAAGTATATAAAACATTGTGAGTGGTGTATGAAAGAACATTACGATGGACAGTGTAAGGGTGTGGTAGAATCTGTCGCTCGTGGTTGTCAGCCTTCTTTAAAATCGACTAGCTCCACAGAAACGAGCCAACCTGTGGAAAATCTTTCTGTGGATGATCCTAAAGATATATTAGAAAGTAGTGAGTTTCCTGTTCTTGGGAATAGAGATATAGAGGAAAATTCAGACCATATTGAGGTGGTTAAAAAACCCTCAAGACATGTTAGAATCGGATATATTAAATCATTACCTAATGATGGAGGGGAACATCTTATAATTAGAATGGGCGTAGAAGCAAATAGCTCAAAATTTTACAATTGTTTAGTGGATAGTGCTGCAGACATGAGTTTAATTAGTTCGGACGTGTTGAAAAATCTTAAGAACGTTGACGTATTACCTACAGCGGATATAACTGTGTCTGCTGTTTCGGACATAGATT
This sequence comes from Trachelipus rathkii, assembly GCA_015478945.1. Classification (NCBI taxonomy): domain Eukaryota; kingdom Metazoa; phylum Arthropoda; class Malacostraca; order Isopoda; family Trachelipodidae; genus Trachelipus; species Trachelipus rathkii. Next base: position 25,940 of record JABUQX010108494.1, on the reverse strand, counting down.
GGGAACTTCCAGTGGACTCGTTCCTTATGTTACCATTAAAATTTGAAAATGGTCATTGTACACCTCCCACTCCTTTTATTGTGATTCCTGCCGAACATATGCCCCAACCTCTCGCCTTGGGAGTATCGGCACTGAGGCAAACTGGTTTTCTTCCGGACCTTACTAGAAAACAACTACTGTATCATAGTCCTGAAGATTATAGAAAAGTTAAAGTACTGCCCAGGTATCAATAGGGGAAAACCTAAAGAACAAAAACAGCAGAAGAAAAAGAAATGACTGCCTTATTGGAAGATAGTTAAGAAATGTGGTTACATGTAAATACGGAGTTTTAAAGAGGAAAATTCCTTAGAAGAGATTTTATCAAGTTTAATTTAGTAATTTCAACGAAACTATCAATCGTTTTATTCAGTAATTGCTTGTTGAACGCAATGTCTTAGAGAATGAAGATTTTCTTCATTTTTGTTCTTTTTCGTGCAATTGTGCTGTGACTTTTAAAATGGTTTCAGTAAGTATTTTTAATAACTTCTAAAAAATATTTATGGTATTGATAGTCAATGATCTTCATAGTCAATGATATTTCTGAAAAAGAAAATTTGTGTTTTACTTTTTTTCATTATATAAAACAACAAAAGTAAATACAGAACAACTAGATTTACTCACAAAACATAAATATTATATTCAACAAAAACAAATAATAAATTAAGAATTAGGTGATATCAGTATATACATGAGAGAACATGTTATGTTCCAGGAAAGAAGCATAATACAGACTAACATATTTTAGAGAATGGAAGGTTAACAACAGAGTTTTAATATCTATGTACCCAAAGTAAAGAATATAAAATAAATTAGAATATTTATAGAATAAAATTATAAATATAAAGAATATAGATTTGTTAAATCGTTAATGTTTTAAAATATATATTCATAATAAATATATAAGAGAGTAATTAAATATAATAAAATAGGTTATCCACAGTCTATACTAAACATGAAATTGAATATGAGAATCTGTCAAAGAGTATAAACTCTAAATTCTATCAAAGACTATAAAATATAAATCCTTTCTTTCACACTAGGAAACAAAGGGAACTTGTTCAAAAAACATTTAACTTATCTTAATGTCAATAGTTTAAGAAATAATATTGTTATATAACAAAGTTTAATTAATACTGAATAGAAATATCTCCTTCCATTCCTTTTTCAAATAGTATAAAGTTGATGAAGAGTATCCACACACAGAGTTAGTGGTAAAAGGTTTCTTTACATAAATACATTAGTGGAGAACAAAGAACTTTTATCACAGAACTGATCTTCCAATACTTTAAGAATTATAATGAATAATGGTATAAAAAGTTTATATCTAAAGACAATAGAGGAACAAGGTCAAGAGAACAATATACATATGGTAAAAACATAGAAATACACATATACAAACAAAGACATAATTCAATAGTAATATGGTTCTGTAATTGTTATGAAATATTTCCAATAGAGTCAATGTTCTAAGTAGTATAATATTTGTAATAAGTTGGTAATTGAAAAGGGAATCATGGAACAGATTACTACACATGCAAGTAAATGTAATCCATCGGCTAAGGTGTATCTGATCATTCCCACCATCAAGGATATGTACGCTTACAATCAGACTCGGCTTATGCGTACTTGGGGAATTGATTATGAGAACTTTCTCGAATATCATCATGAATTGAACCCTTATGCCATGCGGGAACATGCAATCCAATGTTTCAACAAATTTGAGGACATTGGATTCAATAAAAATGTCAGATTTACGTGGCCCAATAAGATCTGTCTAGTAGGAAACCACGTGTTAAATCATTGTTATTGGACTGCTGAGAAGAAGCATGACACGCCCAGGACAACTCCACAAGCTGCATTTCTGAAAAGAAAATCTCTTTGTATGAATTCACCTTTTCTGTCTGATGGACTCCATGTAAATTACACTTTCTTGATGGCTTTCATGGAAAAATTCAAGAAATTCTTCACCATCAAGATCTATTGAAGAAACCCCTATCCCACCGACATTAACCTCCACTGAACCCTCCAATAAACGTTTCTGCACTAGTTCCCCACGCCGCAGACCAACCCCAAATCCTGAAAAAAAAGATGCAGAGAAGATACTGGTTCAAGTTGCGAACCGCCCTAATGAAGAACAAAACCCCATTTTCCCAAAACGAAAAGTAATTGAAGTTGAAGTCACATCCGAAGAGGTCACTTCTCCTATCCCTATAATTACTTCCCGTCCAAGTACATCAAGATCGAGAGCATCCTTGTCGGAGGAATCTTTGTCAATGATGCATGAAGATACTTCGGATCTTTTTACCCCTGACCCAGAAAATGTACCTCCAGAGATTCTCCCTACTATCCCTTTTCCCTCAACAGAAGAAAATGTTCCTTATTTTGATGTTACTTGCCCACCACCTTGGTATAACACTCCCAGTTCTTCCAGAATGTCTGCAAAATCCCCTTATCATCATACTACTCAATATAGTGTTGCTTCAGGAACAAGCCAATATTTGCCTTATGTTTCCCGCCGTGAAGACATCAGGTCAGGCTTACAAATCATTATGGCGAAAGTTTCCTATAGCCAAATGCCTGAATCCCATAGAGAATGCTTCTTCAATGAACTACATTCCCTAGTAGACGAAGAAAAAAGAGTGCAGAATTCAGCTTATCCCCATACTAAATATTAATGTATAAATCCCGTACTTAAAAATTTCTACTCTGTAAATCTGTAAATAACTTCTTATTAATATGGATATAAAAATAGTTTAATTTAACGCATATTAAATTACATATTTTTGTTGATATTCATATACTTTAATATGGAAATCTAAAAATGTTGTGTAAAGACTGATTTATTTATCATACAAATTATTTTATTACTGAAACAAATTTAATTCTCTTAGTCGATACCTTATTGGTGGGTAGTAATAATATATAACATATTACTTAATAATATTATAGAAAATGATGTATTATTCTTCAGAACATTTTATTACGTTTTTGCGTAGGATTTTTGTTCACTCAATTTTGTTGATAAATATTTATTTATATGGATTCAAATATAGTTTAGTATAATATTTTTTGAATTGAATTGACTTAGTCTTGCTTGCCTTACTTACCTTAGTTATCTTGGTTACCTTATGAATTCCTTAATCTTAATTACTCAATTATGCCTTAGTCAAATGAATGACAAATGTCTGTATATATTTATTGTAGGATATTAAAAGCAATTATGGAAGTATCTCCTACATCACTCCGCCTAAATCGTTGCCACGTGAAAATCATTATGATTGATTAGTAGCGGGGGCATAGGTTTGGTGCGGGGGGATGTAAGGGGGATCATTTTCCCCCCCCCCACAAAACCAAATTTATCATGCTGCATTTGGTTTTGTCTCATTAATATGTCATAATGATTGGAGAAATGGATCATTCATTTGTGTTAGGTTAATATTTATTTGATGCTTATTTATTACATGCATTACATGCACACAAATGTATGCCTAAGTTACATTAGGCATTATGTGTGCATGAAGAGTTAACTATTTTTTTATTTATTTATGCAGTTTTATATCTTTGTTTGCTTACATGTTTCAGCATTAGGATTCTTTTGAAATATTTATGTATGAGTATATAAAAAACTATCCTGCAGATATACTCTTGTTGATATTGAGCCACCAATATTATATCAACCCTTCTATCAGAGTTAATTTACCACATTATTGAAAAATATATCAGAACTTATAAGGTATGATTATGTTATGAAAATGTTAGAAAATAATATCTATTTGACTAATAATTATTGATATGTGAATGTTAATATATGATGTTTAGGTTTATAAAGTAGTTTTTATGTCTTCTTTTGTAGGAGATCTCTCCATTCAAAAGATACATAAAAACCCTCACAGATAATTGACCAATTACTAGGGTAGGTCTTCAGTGTAATTATTTTTATTATTAATATTAAAAGCTCTTTAGTTTTCATAATATTTGTCATGCAGAGATATTATCAGATATATTTAGTTTATCATATAATTCAGGTTTTTCAAAGGTCACTTAAAGAGTTGAAATATAATAAATTACTATTTCATGGATGAAAATACCTAATTAGTGTATTTTCCTTTCCAGGTTTTTATGTTCGAGACTTTTTATGTTGCCAAGTTTTTATGTTTGAAACTTTTTGTGTTTGGAAGTTTTTTATGTTGGAAAGTTTTTTTTGTTGAGAAAAAAAGACCAGTTTATGTCTTGTTGCTTTATGTTATGTTAAATTGAATCTCTCAGTTTTAGACAAATCTTGGTCTTGGGATTAGTCTTGTCTAACAATTCTATACCTTGGACAAATTTTTGCCGGAACTGGGGATTCTTTTGAGAGGCAACAAGTTATTTTAAGATAAGCGGAATTGTTCTTTATTGCGTTAACATTTTAGTCTTGGGTTTATTTATTTTTCAAGGGTCTTAATGGAATAATTATTAAATAAGGCAAGGTCATTTCAATTCACTGTCGTGGTTGGAGGTATTTCCAATTTAGGGTCATTTCAATTCATTTGTGGTTGAAGGATATTAAAAAATTTATGTTTCCTTAGTTGATGGTTCAGATTGTTTCATAGAGGAGATTTATGGATCTTTTAATTTCCAAAAAACAAATTAACTAATAAAGAAAAGCCTTTATAGTTCTGAATTAATAACACGGACTTAAATAAAAATAATACTAATGCTGAAACAGATAAGAAAAGATTATGAACACAAAAAACAAATTATATTTATATAAATATATATATATACAGTTATATATAAATACTATATATATATATATATATAATATATATATATATAATATATATATTATATATAATATAATCTATTATATAATATATAATATATAATATATATAATATATATATATATATATATATATATTATATTATATATATATAATATATATAAATATATATATATATTATATATTATATATATAATAATATATATATATATATATATATAATATATATACAATATATTATATATAATATTATTATATATATATATATATATTATTATATATATATATTAGATAAATATATATAATATAATATATATATATAATATATAATATATATAAATAATATATATAATATATATAAATATATATATATATATATAATTATATATATGTATATATAATATTAATATATATCATATATATAATTATATATATATATAATAATAATATAATATATATAATATATATATATATATATATAATATACTGAGCAGCTATCTTTTTGTTAACTTTCATAAATACCTCTTCTCTTTTCGGAATCATGAGGAGAACAATAGACTCTTATTTCAGTAGCGCAGCAGCAGGACCTAGTAAAAAACCGAGAGAAGAGAAAAATCGCAAACCGTATCATTTTCACAAATTAAACCTACTATTTAAGAATAGTTGATAAATGTGCAGGATCATCCAGCTCACATTCTGCAAAATTCATCTCTGACAAATAACGCTACACAATAACAATGGAAACAATATATAGTTGCTTGGCATTACAGTTGAAAAACAACGAAGCGATTTTTGTAGACTGTCCAAAATTTCTTGAAAAAGTATCAAAGTTCATAAAAAGACAGGTGGGATTCATAGCCCGTTCCATTCACATAACTTTCAAAAGCTTTAGGAAAAATGGGAAATTAGAGAAACTAAACACTCTTCAGCTCACACTATAAGTGTAAAATGGAAACTTCAAGAGACAGGCTATGAAAACCGATCACCTCAAGTTGCCAACAGAGTGAAAGTGAAAAGACATTAACTAGAAAGTTTAAAAATACTTTTCGATATTTATTTTTTTGTAAAGAAGAAGGAAGCTTACACTACTAATTTATCAGGTTTATGAAAATTATTTTTGGACAAATTGAATGAGA
>JABUQX010108494.1:10000-15000 GCA_015478945.1 Trachelipus rathkii | reverse complement strand
GCGAGAGAGAAATGAGCTCATTCATTATTAACTCTAGTCTCCCACTCAACGTTAATGAGTGACATCTGGTAGCTCTTTGCACTCAATGGGAAAAACTTCCCGCTTACCGCAATAGGTCTGGCCATCCAGCGGAATTTAGCGTATAGGCCCATGTAACCCAAGACCTTTTCTCGCATGGGTCCACTTGCAGTCGTGGTTTTCCTAGGAAGCCTGACCTATCCTGGGGGAGGACAGTTTATATAATAACATATATATATATATATATATATATATAAAATATATATATATATATATATATAATAATATATATATTATATATATATCAATTTATTTACCAAAAGATCTATTTCCTTATGTGAAAAAATCATATTACTCATATATATTTTAATATATATTCTCTCATAATAATGTTTTCGTACCCTTATGTTATTTTTATCTAACTTTCCAATAAATTTCACAAATAAATTGCATATTTTTACAACTAAAGATTTGTTATATTCGGGTATTTACTAATTCAGTACAGACAGTAACTATAAGACAAATTACCTGACCATTCACAAGAACATCTTATCCTTTAATTTATTGTAAATTTGTTATGCTTATGCCCCCCCGAATTCTCTGTAAAGCCCGCCCCGTAGAGAAAATTGTCTGAAAGAAACACTGTTTGTGTTTCCTTAAGAGCAATGATTCACCTAGACGCAATTCATAAAAATCATTCTTTCTTGTTATATGGAAAATTTTCTTTTTTTTTATCGGGATTTTTTTATGTTCTTCTTTAAAATGTTGACTAATACTTACTCGGTAATATTATTATATTATTATTAGTATTATTATTATATTTATATATATATATATAATATATATTTATATTATATATAATAATATATATATAATAATTATATATAATAATATATATATATATATTATATATATAATTATATTATATATATAAATATATATTATATAAAATATAATATATATATTATATGATATATTAATATTATATTATTATATATTATATATAGTATATATATAATTATATAATTATATATATATATAATATATTATATATAATATATATATATATATATATATATATATATATATATATTTATAATAAAATAAAATACTCAAGATATTACAGATTTATTTAAATAATACCGAAATTTAATAAAATTATTAAAGTATTTAATTATTAATATTTGTTAAATACTTATTTTGTTGAGCTACACTTCTTTTAAATCTACATTTTTTAGGGTTTCTTTTGTAATATTTGGACATTTTATTTGGAATATCTTCAGATCAACAATTTTAACGATTCTTCACAAAATAAGAAACTCCTGTAGATGTTGGTAGGTTTCATATTTCTTTCTTCCAGTTCTTCTCATTATCCTTCGCTTTTCTCTTTTGTAATATGTCCACCAACAAGAAAACCAATCGGTTATATATATATATATATTATATATATATACTATATATATAATATATACTATATAATATATATATTATAAATATAAATATATCTATATATATCCAATATATATTATATACTATATATAAATATATAATATATATATACTATATATCTATATCTATACTATATATATATATATACTCGTATAATATACTATATACATACTCTATATTATTATATATATATATATATATATATATTATACTATATATATATAATATAATATATATATATATATATATATATATATAGATATATATATAAAATATCAAGCTGGGCTTGAGCTACGAGTTCACCTATGCGCCCTATGTGAATTGCACTATCCAATTGTGTCGAAGGCACATAGGCGCAACCAATTTTTAACAAGGCGGACTAAGCAAAAGGCCACAGCCCCAATTTCTCTGCCCTCATAGCTGCAGCCTCATTGGAACTGGAACAAACGCATTTTTTTTACCATTAAAGTTAGAACTTAGAAGTCGTGGCAAAACTTGTATCTTCTAAAAACCATTTAAAACTTTATATATTAATATATATAAATATATATATATATATATATATAATTATATATATATATATATAATTATATATATTATATAATATATATATATATATATATATAAAGAATATATATATATAATATTTTATATATATATATATAATATATAATATATAAATATATATAAATATTATATATATAATATAATATAATAATATATATTATATATATATATAAGTATATATATATATTATAATATATAATTATATATTATATATTATACTATATATATAAGTATATATATATATATAATATATATACAGCGTAGGCAGGGGTGCAGGGGGCACTTCCCCCCTAAAATCTTGCGAAATTAAAAAAATGAACCTTATATGATTGCCAGACGACGTTTTTAAAGGGTTTAGTTAGAAAAACTGAAAAATATACATCATCGATAAAATGATCATAATAATATACTACTTAATAACGAATTATATTATATTTTTCTTAAAGTTTAATGTGTTTCGTTTTCATATTTGGGTTAAAGTCAACTAGTTTTGCTTTTATACAATCTGATTTCTTCTACATTATTCTCCGCTAAACATTTCAGTAATGTCGATATCCATTTGCGGCGCAAAGCTGTTAAATTCAATCACGGAAGCGTACCGTTATATTCAGCTGCAGACAACAAACACATTAAAAAGCAATTGCAGAAAATAAAAGAAATATTAAAGCAATTTTGAAGACCATAATTATTACTATTATAATATATATATATTATATATATATATATAGAATATATATATATATAATATATATATATATAATATTATATATATACTAATATATATATATAATATAATATAATATATAATATCACCAACTTTGCCCCCCTCAGAAAATCCATGCCTACGCCATGTAATATATATTATAATATATATATAATATATATATATATATATATATATATATATATATATTATATAATATATATATATTATATATAATAATAATATATATATATCTATATATAATAATATAACTAGTTCAATTAGTTCTTAACTACAATAAATGGTAACTATGCTCTGAAATATTCTCAACTTCTTCAGCGCTCGTACTGAACCTCCTGGGGGAAAACATGGACCACAAGACATGGAGGAGGAGAGGACGTGTAATATTAGTTATACGGTGTTTTATTACAAAAATTTAAAAATGTGTTTATTCTTCCTTATAAAGCATCTTTATCTATTGCACTAAATTTCACCTTCCAAATAAATTAGCAAAATCCCACCAGCCGGAGAAAGTACGCAGGCGCAAAGCAATAGGCTCTATGTGACAAAAAATATTAGGCTCAAAGGCGCTAGGCGCCAATAGATCCTCGGCATAGGCGCATAGCGCATTCCTAAGATAAGACATCGACTCAACCCAACCTCTATATATTATAATATATATAATATATATATTATATATATATTACTTATATATTATTATATCATATAATTATATATATAATAGTATATATAATCATTATATATATTATATTATTATATATGGTAAAAGTTTACTTACACCCACACGGAACGAGGACTCGGATCAAAAAAAAAATGTTTTTAGGTCGAAAATGGAATTCTTTTTTCCTAACCTTAACCTTACCTAACCTAAATACTTAAACTAAATTAACTAACTTAACTTAACATAAACTTACTTAAACTAACTTAACTTAACCTTTAACTTAACTTACTAACTTAACTTAACTTAACTTAACATAACTTAACTTAACTTTAACTTAACTTAAACTTACTTAACTTAACTTTCGCCCCTAGAACATGTAAAAAAAAAAATCATTTCAAAAACTACAACAACTATTTATGTATCATAGATGCTACCTGTAAAAATTTTTTTTGATCCGACCCTCCCGTTCCGTGTGTCGTTTAAGTAACTTGTCTATAAATATATTATTATAATATATATAGATATAGTATATTATATATATATATATAATATTTTTATATATATATAATATATAAAATATTATAATTATATATATATATTAACTATATTATATGAATATTTATATTTACCTCCTTTAAACGATAGATAATATAATATATATATATATATATTAATTATATTATATATATATAATAGAATATTATATATATATATATATATATATAATATATATATATATTATTATTATATATTTATGAAATAATACCCACATTTATATATATTATAATTATTATATATATATATATTATATATTATATATTAATAATATATAATAATATAATATATATATAAATATATATATATATATATATAAATATATATATTATATATACACTAAGAAGCGGTTACTCCAGAACGAAGATCGATAAAAAATGTAAAATATATTCAATGATTTTAGAGTTAAATACATTAGTAAATGCTTAATGTACAAATGTAATTTGATTAATATTAACAAAAAAGTAAAAAGAATTATAATATACTTTTTGTCTCCACACTAGGGTTAAAAATGCAGTAAGCTTAGCCATTTATTCAGTTTAAAATTTGCATGTAGGACGTTAAGTTGGTAGAATGAATGTAAACGCTATGATAATAATAAATTGATATTGATATTTTTATATATATTTAATTTTTGATGCGGGGTGGGGCCTTCGACCCCCACCCCCTATTTCATTCTATCACATCTTCTTCGCTCGAGAGTCCGTGGTAGATTTTTTTTAAAATAAAAATACTCCCATAAATTATAATCGAAACAAAAAAAAATTAAAATCAAATTCTTATTAAAGTTTAAAATATTAATAATAATAATATAATTAATAAAATATAAATAATATAATATAATAATAATAATAATAATAATATAATAATAATCGAATAATAATAATAATAATAATAATAAAAAATAATAATAAATAAAATAAAAGCTTACAAAAAATTTAAACGAAAAAACAAATATTAAAACTAAAATAAAAAGAGCACGTTATAAATATTTAATTAATATAGAAATTGCCACAATAAAGAAAA
>JABUQX010108494.1:0-2500 GCA_015478945.1 Trachelipus rathkii | reverse complement strand
TTATATTTTTATTTTATATGAATTATTAAATTTGCAAAATATTAAAATAATTAGTAATATCAAAATACAATTTTTTTACTAAGGTTTTTAACACAAAATTCAGTTTTACTATTCTTACAGTTATTTGTATATTCAAACCAAAATTAACAAACGCGCATTAATAATCTTCCAAGCTTGTAAATTTTGCCTAACCCATCTTGCCAAAAACTAACAGAGCTCCAGCATTTTATAATAATTAATACGTTCCATCTACAGCATTTTTAAATTTCGATTCCAGTTTCTTTCAGGCACCTCTGTGGGGGTGGAATTGCTCTCTCGTAGTAAATCAATTCATAATAATTCCTAAATTACAAAAAGCAAATAAAAAAAAGTAGGTCTTAATTATAATTAGCAGATAAATAATAAAATCAGCTTAGAATCACCGGAAACTTCCTAAATTTATTAAAATTCAATTTATTTTTATTTATTAAGTCTTTGGATTTGAGACTTATAAAAATATGATTGAATTATGTAATCTTCTGGAGATGCCTATTTTAGTTAAATAGTTGTTAAGTTTTCATTTATTATTTATTTTTTATTTTTTCTGGATTATTTAAAGGAAAAGAAAGGAAAGACTATAGATTAGGAAACACTGTAGTATATATATATATATAATATATAATATATATATTAATAATTATAATAAATATAATAATATTATTATATAAATTATATATATAATATAATATATATATAAATTAATATTAAAATAATTTATATATATGAGATCATAAGAAAATAAACTATCATTATACTTTATTATTTATTATTAATCTACTCTTCTAGCCTTATATGATCTATCCTTCAAAAGAAAAAATTATAATTAATTATTGAATAAAAAAAAAATATAAATCTCTCCGTTATTTTTCTCACTATACGTTTCTATAACGATCACTTATATTCAATATAATTACAACCTTTATGGATGACGCATCTACAAGTTCCGTCAGCTAGCTGATTTATATTTATTGCAGATATATAATTAAACATAATTTAATATTTATTGCTTTATTTTGTAATTTACGCAATTTAATTCATGCTTGATTTACTCCGGGGGCAATTCCCCCCCCCCCCCAGAAGTATGCTGAAAAAAAAACTGGACCCGAAAATACTTTAAAATGCTGAGTCCGGATACCGCTTACTTAAGTTAATTAAAATGCTACCCTCGGATCAGCTTAATTTTAGAACGATGGAGCTGTAAGCAGGCAAAAAATTTACCAGTTCGCAGCCCTGATATTAACGCCACGTTGTTAAAATTATTTGGTTTGAAATATCCAAAATCCAACTGTACAAAATAAAACCAAAACTAGAACCCTAATGATTGTGCTACAAAAAGTGTAGCTCAACAAAATATGTATTTAACAATATTAATAATTAATATTTAAGATACAAGATATATAAATATATCAAATTAATAAAATTATTAAAAATATTTATTAATATTGTTTAATACAATTTTGCTTCAATTGAGTATAGCATACAATCTATTAGATTTCTGTTTTGGTTTTATTTTGCAGTTGGATTATGGTCAGATTTCAAACCTTGACATAATAATACAAAATGTGTCAAGTTATTATCAGGGCTGCGAAGCTGGTAAATTTTTTGTCGGCTTAATCCCTTCTAAAAATAGCTGAATCAGTGCGCCAGCATTATATTCATTGAATTTAATAAGTGCATACGAGCATTTTAATGTATTCCAGAGTGTTTCCTTCAGACCGCTTTGGAAGCCCTGGGAGTAAATCCCAACCATGAATAAATTTCCCCCCGTAAATTACCAAAATAAAGCAAATATAAATATAAAAGGAGTGAGATTATATGTGGATCTGGTACAAGAATAATAATAAAAATCAAGCTTAAATGCAACGGAAAACTTCCTAAATATTCATAAATAGACAAAAGTTGATAACAATTCCTGACTTCTGAGAACAGAAAGAAGTCATGCTACATTCTTCTAGAACGTTACTTTGAGAGAATATAGTATTGCTTATATAAATTTCTTTCTGCTGAATTATTGTGTTCCTATTTAGTAAGGAGTTTGTTCTTTTAGTTAAATATATAGAGTGTTTTATTCTTATGATTCTGCATATAATATACTATATATATAGTAAGTATGAAAAAAAAAAATGTATATATAAATATATATAATATATATATAATAGATATATTTTTTTATATATATATAAATATTTACATATAATATATATATATATATTATATAAATAATAATATATATATAATATATTATATAATATATATATATAACATATATATATAAATCATATATATATATATATAATATATATATATATGTATATATATATAAATATCTCATAAGAAAGAGGTGAAAACCTACTAAAACCTAAAGATAAACCCAAACACTCCTTACCTATATGGACCCATCTGCTACAAAGAAATAATATACCCATACGTAATTTGCTCACAAACGTCTCAAGTACGATAT
>JABUQX010108493.1:0-39467 GCA_015478945.1 Trachelipus rathkii | reverse complement strand
ACCTATCCTCCAGCGCTTTTAAGTTCTATCGAAAATTGTACCAGCAGCCCTTGGTGGAACTGAGTGCACAACCCCTATTGCCATGACTAGCTAACTTAAAACATGAGTGTCAATCTGCCATTCTAAGAACCAGGCCAGCCATACCGAGGCTGGTCAGAGCTCCATCTACACTATGTGCACGCGCCACACCAACTCGAACGCTTGATCCGCTAGTGTCCATGATTACCTCGCTTGGAAACCATTCATATATACCCAACCTACCGTTTCCTGACCCCTCTCAACACAACCAGGCCCTACATCTATGTGAATCTACCGCGTCTGAACGTACCCGCATCACCAAGGATTCGTAACTAGATCTCCCAGCTAGCCACTTCATGGCCAGCAATGCTCGCATGGACGCACCATACGACCTACAAATCCATCCTACCACGCCGCCTCGCATCGCACGTCCCGGATCGGATTGAAAACGTCGTCAGCCGTGATTGTGACCCATAGACGGTTTCTCTTCTCAACAACAATCTGCGGTCCCGCACCACTATGCGTTGAAGATTCCTAATCCCACAATCCGTCTATCTACATGCAACGCTCCCAGTGGTAGAGTCATCTTGAGCATGCTGCCAAAGAATTTCACCGACAAGCCCTCCTCTCACGATAAGCACTAGCCAGCAATTTGCGATCGCTCTGTGTACCACCGAAGTGGAATCCGTTCGTACGCACATACTCTCTGAACACAGATAGGACCTTTCCAGCACAGTGACTCAGTAGCACAGGAGCAGCCTCTGGCCTTCTCTACGCGCCCTCGTACTCCACCTCGTGAAATCACTCTACGAATCTCAGTCGCCCTCCACGCTAGTCCGTACAAGCAAACTATCCTATTATTTTTCCCCTTTCTATGTACACGCTCTCACCCTACAAATATAGATGAAATATTTAGCTTCATCTATAGTCTTAGATAGATTATCATATTAGTATAAGATTGGATATCATCGTATCTAATGTATACTATATTATATAAGAGATAATTATATAAACCCTAATTGAGTCTTATACGTAGTTCTGAATATAGTATTTACTTATACTAGATATTGATATATAGCTAATATTATACTTGTAAATATGAGTAGTTTTCCTCTTCATCCTTACCCCTACTAATTAATTTTATATATAAGTAACTATATTAGGCTATCAGTACTCCGTTATCTTACCATACGGATAATGTATTATATATATACTACTTACCTCACACAGTTTACAGTTTTATGTATCTAGTCTACTATATTATATAGTATATAATTGTATTATAATCTTTATATAGAGGTAATTTAATAAGTAGCTCGATACCAAGGTATACTACCTACTTGATTGATATACTCTATATAGCAATACGTCACCTCATTACTTAAATAACTTTATATATACGTATACATCTAACTTATTACCATCTCTATCCCATTATAAAGTACGTAGCTATTCTCTATAATGAAATGTTATTTATACTTATATAATAATAGTATACATCATTGGTACTATTATATACTCTAATATAGCTTAACATAGCTATTGATCATAATTAATAAATATTAACTATATGAAGAACCGGGTACTCTCGTAGTCACTGTGGAACAGATTATCAATCGCGAACCACACACCACGCGGGGCTTCAGCTATATAGTCATCGCGTTATCATTTCACACTATTCTAAATCTTCTTCTATACTCATGTGATTAGCGTACGTCATATCGTCTACCCCTGTTCTATATACCTATATACGTCTACCATACTGACGTAATTATATTAACGCTTACATTATATTACCGATTTCCTCGTAGACTATACTACAGCTATCTAGTCATTATAACTAATCGCTAATATTAAAATTTATAAAAAGTTACTATATCTGTATCATGACGTGTATTTATTTCTCATACAACGACATATTCTCCTATAGTCCCTATATCTATGTGACAAGGTAAACTGTGAAGATACACCCGTTGGTAGGCGCCTGCAGTCTATCTATTAACCTATAC
Source organism: Trachelipus rathkii (assembly GCA_015478945.1). Classification (NCBI taxonomy): domain Eukaryota; kingdom Metazoa; phylum Arthropoda; class Malacostraca; order Isopoda; family Trachelipodidae; genus Trachelipus; species Trachelipus rathkii. The sequence goes on along the minus strand of JABUQX010108493.1, from coordinate 37,440 downwards.
CTGAATACCGGTACTACATAATATTTATGCGACAGTATCCTATTAGTCAATTAGTCAAGTGACGCCTATAGTTATCACCTATCTACTGAATATTATAAATATTACTTTCTATTGTATATTTATCTTATAGTTAGTACTTACGTAGCTCTTCTTAATCTATTAATAATGTTAACTTATTCGCTACAAGTCACAGGATGCAATAACACTATTTAATAATGGTATATTTACTTACTCTATTATTTCGTATAGAAGGTGCATTATATTTATCAAATATCTTAATTTATAAATCACCTTCAACTAGTCTATATCTTCGTAGCCTATTCATTATTTGTTAAAATACGACGCCTCTCGTTTTATAGATAGTTTGAAGGTTTTTTGATTAACACCCTCATGATACTATTATTCGACTACTTAAGATCTAGTCTCCATTATGCATTATTTCTACTGTCAAGCTCATTTAAGGACTATATATGCATATATACCACCTTAATCATAAGTTAGTATAAAATTCACTGATTTCAATTCTCAGTAACCGATCAGCACTCATTCATCCAAACATTTCAAAGAAACCTGCCACAAGCCATATTTCGGTCACATATATTTAACGGGAAGATCGGAAGACGACAAGAGTATTCCATATGACTTCTTATCCGCTTACTTCATAGCATCATCAGAACACGACTAGGTCCCGATCCTAATTATAAAGTTACGTAGGTCATGACTATCGTCCCGCTGTGTACTATACGATGTATTCTAGCAGTCTTCGATCTTTCAGCACTAGGAAGCTGAGGGATCTTCTTGAATCATAACGAATATTACATGTAGTATCATTTCATATTTAGCTATACTTCATGTGTTGATTTTTCTTTCAATTTATGTACACTTGCAATGACATACTCTCTTTTGTAAATATTACCAGTAGCGATTAATCTTACATAATATCTTAGTTACTTATTACAATCCTTAATCATTCAATTAGTTTGAATGAATCTTAAAAGAAATATTAGGGTAGAGAGCTATTACCTACCACGGCACGCCTACCCCCCACTAATATAATCCGCCCTAGATAATATATTGTTACGCTATATACTTTTATTAGTAACTTACAATAGTACGTATGTCCTCATAGAGTAGTACTATCGTCTGATATCTAGTACTATTACTGTTCTTTACTACTATTCATATTGTAATAGTATATATTTAATCGATTTAATACGATTAGTTACTTCTATAATTTATCATCTATTTACTTACTAGTATACACTTTCATACTTATAACTATTACGTCTGTACTGATTCATTTATATATAATCTAACTAAACTCTTATTATTACGTCGTAACTTCTATATACTAGTGATACATAAAGATATATAATTTATATAGTATATAATATTATATTAGTAACTATTCGTTCGTCGTGTAACGGGGTGTTATATAATTATATACATACTGTATACTTTAATTTTTTTATAATTCATATATTATTTTTTAGTATCTAATATATAAGTATCTAGGCCTAATCAATAATACATAATCTATATTATTTGTCTTTATTCAATAGTGTCATAATACGCCTCAAAAGATATTGTATTTATATGTAGTATAACCCTAGATACTTACTGTATACCTAACATATACCTAACTAATATTATGTAATAATATAATATTAACTATCATCTTACTAATACATTACAGCTTATACTAATATTACTATCTTATCTTATATATATATTCTATATATTGACATCATATACTGTAAGCTATTCTAAGAGCATCTGAATCAGATGAGTCCTGTTAGCATCGTGCTGTGGATATACACGCTTCTTATATTATACTTAATCTATAATATTATTATTTTGTGTTATTATCATAATAATAATAAATAATAGAGAGTTTTCCTAGAATAGGAGACTCCTGCTTACATATAACTGATAGAGCTATATAGTGCAGACTACGTATATAGGACATTCCCGCCTGCGTCGCACCTTCTCATCGTTCTATTGGTATTATTACTTTATTACCAACTAATGTTACTTTGAGTTTAAAAACCGAAAATAGGCTTGAATTCACTTTCAAAATTGCAAGGAAGTAACACTTTGATTTGAGTCATACATGTTAACATAAAAGGCAAACATAATAACGGGATGAATGCAATATTCTCCAGTTGAGGGCTAATTATGCTAAGTGCCCGCGTCGCCTGAGAGAGAGAGCATATTCATATATGTATTAAAAATTAATTCGAATTACACTTTGCGATTCCCTACATGCATATATATGAGCACTGAACAGTTAACATTATAAATAGATTTCATCTCTACCTTACTGTTGCTGATTGTATAAGATGTCGGCCGCGCCTGATTCTATGCTGCCGCTATTAATATTATAATATGCTACTATTTACATATATATATACATATATATATATAATAGCTATCTTAATTAATATATACTCACCATTTTAATATAATAGTCTCATTATATATTATTATATATGTACATATTCATTAAAGTATATATATATAATCTTTTATCTATAGTATACCGCTTAATATATATATATGCATATTATAATTAATAATAATATATATATATATATGTTTATATTACTCTTTATATATATTATATTATGATATATATGATATATATATATATATATAATATTATTATATATAAGTATATATATATATATTATTATATATATATTACTATATATATAATAACTTTATATCAGTATATAAATATTTAAATATTATAATTATATATTTTTGTATATATAGTACTTATTATATATATATATATAATATATATAATATACTTATATTTATATGTAATATATTATATATCAATTTAGTGAAATTAACTTTCAATCCTTCAAGTCTTTTGAAATTGAGTTGTACCTTTAACAGAGAACAAATTTATTGTATTATAAGTTGATACTTATAGTATATATAGTATTACCGCTCTTATAAGTATATTACTATATATTTACTATAATGTTAAACACTTTGTTGTTTATTAAGAATTAATAATTGTTTTTTATATTATTTTCTTTATTATTCATCACCTTAATATTTCAAAATAATAATTATAATAATAAAAAAAATAAAAGCAATACTAATAAACAAAATATATAAATATATTTATATATTAATTCTTATTATTATGTATATATATTGTATATATATCTATAAAATAATATCTTTAATAACTCTTATTATTTTATATAATATAGTCAAAAAGGAAAATAGACAATTATACAGATATATAGATAGGAGATTATTACAATATTAGTATATACTGGTTATATATATATATATATATCATATCTAGACTACGAAGTATTAAGTATGAACTTATATTTACATCCAAATTCATAGTAGTACTTACTTCTAGAAATTATATTAATACTAATTACTCCTATAATATTATTCTAGCAATATATATAGTCAGAGCGGCATCCCGCATTTAGGGTAGGCCGCTAGCGCACTCGCACCTCGCGTAAAAGGTAGTCGTACGCTCCTCCGACTTATTCATCATCAAATCCTCCGCTAGTCGCAAGTCGCACTCGCACGTCGCACGTCTCCGCTAATAATTAATGTGCACTTCACAAAGATTTCAATTTAAATACATTCAATAGATTCCACGATTACATACTTAAAAAATTATATTATTTAATATATTATATAAATTTAGTGATGAACTAATTTCAAATTAGATCTTCACTGTCATCCTCCTCAATGTCGTCTCTAAAAGACAAGATTATTCATATTACCTTTCAAAAAGAGTTGCTCAAGTTAAGCAGATTAAGAGCCTGCACTGTCTTTGCACTCAAATATCCAACAATACTAATATTCACTCTACAGCCTTGACTAAAGTAAGTTTTTCATCTATTTTATGACAAGTGGGGACACATGCTCCTATTTATCCTGAAGCTCTAACCCTTTCTTGGTAAACAGTTGGTGTTAGTTCACTCCACTCTAATCCATTGCTATTTTAGGTCCCTCACCTAAATCTTCTGCCCCATTCTGAATTTATCATTAACCACCCCCTGAGACCTCAATGTCGGAGATCTAAGACCTCTTAATTCGCCAAGATTTAGTGATCCATCCTCCCCCTTCGATCGGCCAAGCAGTACCGAATGTAATTGCCTCGTTCACGTCCTCCGTAGCCCGAATATACTATTTATGTTATATATATACTCCATTATATATCATTCATATATATAATTTATTTATATATATAGATATTACACTGTATTTCTATATAATATATTACTTTATAGTGTCGGATAGAAGAATATATTAGCATACTATTATATACTACTTTATACTATTATTATTTATATTAATGTTAATCCGTTCCTGTCGTAAAACCACAAATAGTTGTCGTATTTACGTCTATCCCCTCTTATCTATAATCTTATATACTAATATTACTAAGTATATTGATTATTGTATATAGATACCTATTAGACCTTATAATAATTTACTCATTAGATCCGTCTACCTATTGTATCGATATTCTGATATTATTATTATCCTATCTTAAGCGTACTAGTATTACTTCTACTATAGTATACAGCTGTCAGATAGGTAGTCGGTGGCCCTACCCACAAATCGTTCCCTCAAGTAATCTATTACGTTTATAGTATGGTACGTATCTAACACTATATCCTGATATATATTTTATTTAATGTAACCTCTTTAGTCATCCTATAATACCATCTACCTAATGTCATACATATCATCTATACTATCTACCGTTCATACACTACTTATATCTATATAGTGCAAGAAAATCATTAAATTCCTAACAGGAAACATGGATAGAATTTATAGATTCTAAAATTATCTTACATTAAATATGTACATTAGAATATCAATATTTCGATGTATTAGAGGAGGCAGTCCAATAAGTTTTCAGTCCCATTCCATTTTCCTAGGGTTTCAGTTTAATGTGTTGAACCGTTCTTCTACCGAGCAGAGAACACGGGTAAGAACATTCCAGATATGACCAAAGATCCGATTGTAAATATTTACAGGAAAATTGTGAGAAGCGATACCAATGAAATAAAAACATTGATCCATCTATGCGTTTTTGGTGCCGATACTTATTCCCCTGTATTAACTGCCAATCTCCGAATTAATAAATCTTCATAATTCTATATCATTACTTTTAAATATACATTTTGGGTTTAGAAGATCTTATAGTGTAATAATTTAAATAAATTCTATCATTCTATAATGATATTTCATTCACTTGTTATCTTTGGAATGACTAAATTGATAATATTGAACTTTAATATAACTCTTCTATCTAATATTCGATTGATAAATTATTTTAATATTCCTCAATAATAATATGATGTATATACCACTATATTGAGTATTATTGATTCATGTATTTAATTAGATTAGCTTGATTGTGTCCGCAATAAGTAGGATATTATTTCGTGTTTGAATATATCTTCGTAAATATTATCATCTTGGATAATAGTGTTAACGATCATACATAGGACAACTGTGTTAATTCTCTTAAAGTCCTAATACTGAATAAGATCTTACATAACAAGTGTTAACTAAATTTCCAATAATACAGCTTATGACATTCCTAAAAATGCAGATTGATCTTATCTTAGGATTTAGTTTTCATGTGTTTAGATTTTAACCTAATCGGTGGCAGATTATACTAGTTTAATGAGTCAATATTTTTCTATGGCATACTGCGACATCCTAATATTACTCAACCAAATTTAATCTTATTGTAAATATTAATTTTAATCGTATCCTACTTATTACAATTACTTAGGTCTATATAATATATTCAAACGCGTGAGATATTGCGAATCATGCGACACTACCGCCTAATCACTAAGATTAGTATATATAATATGCTTATATAACAAAATATTTCTAAATAAGCTTTTCATCTTATTTATTAAATATCAATCTAAGCACATTTATCATAATTACATCTAGGTTATTATTTAATATTGGTATACGGATTAATTTTATCATCTCTACGCATTTTGTGTAAAATAACTATTAATGTGATATGCAAAGGTGTTTTCTTGTATTACTAGAATGCGTAACCGTTTCTTATTATTACCAATAATGAGAGAGGGATTGTTGGAAATCAATAATAATTTCTTCATATTGATTATCCTATATTTTTTTAAATCTTCAGCTTTATCTCATTTTTCAAATCTTTCGTTATTTTTAAATTTCATTCTTTATTTTTTTTTATTCTTTTTAAATAAACTTAATATCCAAAAATATAAAGAAATTCGATTTGCTGAATTTTATGCATGCTCCTCGAACCACGCATTACAAATGCAATACATTTAATATGTAAATTAATCTTTTACATTGATTGTTAAAGATCGGCGAAAATCGTTAATCTTTAATTACTTTTTATTTTCTAAGTTTCGTTGACAGTCTATCTCCACAAGAACTAGAAGAGCTTAACCTCACTCGCTCAGTGTATCTTCTTCATCAACTAAAAAATATTTGCTAATTAACCACACTTATTTTCTTTTTATTGAGTATCTGGTGAACCTTTAAGAGATGATGTATTCTATGTTTGCGAAGTATTTTTACATGTCCAAATTCCTAAGTTAAAAAAATGCAATTTTATACATCTACTAATAATACACATCTTCCATAATCGACTCTTCATTCATATCTCTCTGTTCCCGTTCTCTCATCAGGTATACACCACTTTCCATAAACCACACCTCGTATGATGAGCTCTAATCTTCCACTTTATTTAAAAGTATGTGCGAACACAGAGTAGGATATATTATATTTATATCGCTAACTCAAATCCGATTATATTTATTCGCGAATATCCCGATACTATCTAGGTAGTAGAATATATTATGGTATGTCGTCGGAGCTGACCATTAAGGATCTGATAACGTATGATGACTGGTCTAGCTCAATTAGTTAGTACTTGTGCTATATTATCTCTACTATACATATTATTAATATATCCTATTTTAATAATATTATGTAATATATAATAACTATAAAATATATTATAATTAGTACATATTATATATATATATATCATACGTATATATATATATTATAAATATACCTTAATGTATATACTTAATTTATTATATACATATATAATGTTATAAATATATATTATTCATATATTATATACACATATTATAAATTTTTCTATTAGTTTATATATTAATATTTATTTATATACTATATTATATATTAATATCTTATATATATATAAAATCCATTGTAAATTTAAATTCGCTTTCTTTCTCTATTTGAATTTTACTTGACACTATTATCTATTTTCTAATAGATAATAATAATTATAATAATATCTATTATAACTCGCTCTGTATCTATACTAGCTTCGTCGGATCTCGCAAGTCGACTTAAACTTCCTTCAGAAAGCTGTTTGTATTATTAACTTAATTTAACTCATTAAATTAACGATGTAACGTGATTATTCTATATGAAATTTCTTATCTTCTGGTTTATAGGGCAAGTCCTAAAGCTATTAATCCTAATCTTATCTTAATATTCCTGCCCGAGTCTTCTCCACTAGTCCTACCTAGTCTTTTCTGTCCATTTGTATAGAATGTTCGCTGTCCGGCAACTCTGATCTTCTCAAATTGATGAATTACCTGATGTCTAAGACTGACTGTAACTTCTTTCGAATGTCCCATGTGTCTATAGTGGAACAATCTCTCATAGGATTTTTATGCTTCGGTATCAATTTCATATGATTTCGTAATAATATGTGTCTGATGTTGATTCCGATCATACTGTGTCTGTCAGCGTTTGAGTGATTCCTTAATACCTTGACAATTCTTGCCACACACCTATATATTATAAATCACTAAGCAACCCGTCAAATGTTAATGTAATCGTATAGGTTATCGACATATATTTTGCGTTTGCATTTTTGTTATTCAGCTTATAGAGCAATGAGTCTCGCATCATTAAGTGTTTAGCAAATAGTTTTCGTCTGTTCTTGGAACTTTTTATCTTTTCTTGATTTCTATCAGTATTAAAGTCTGCTGCTAATTATATATATTATTAATTATTTATATTAAATATTAGTAATGTCTATATATATTTATATTAATATAATTATATATATCTTACTATTATATCTAGTATATATTATATATATATATTACTATACTGTATACTATATATATATAACATTATATAAATAATATATAGCCTAATAAACTATATATCTCTATACGGTATATTTACTATAAAGTATGCTATCACCTTATATATAACTATATCATATAATTATATTATACTTTATATTAAATATAAATATAGATAAATATAATATACTCTATTCATATCACTCATCACTCACTACAAAATCCCCAAGAATCTGGACGGCATAAGTCTGTGTTACATGCACTCGGAATAAACAAAATAAACAGAGCAGAAAGAATCATGACATTAGTCCGATAAGAACGCCCAGTGTCCTTATCGTGATCTCTCTCATTAATACTCACTCTAATTCAGTGAGAACTCGCCGCAGATCAGACAAATCCACCTATAGAAGCTCCTATATAACTGGATTTAGTGGAACTTGAGAAAAACACTTCTATACCATATTATATAATTTATCTTATATATAATTATCAACTTAAATACTTTTCACCGACTACTCCCTGAGATCTCTATTTGCTATATAAAAGATATACCTTACTATATCTAAGCTATACTAATATATCTGAACACAAGAGACCCTCCTAATTTTACTATTAATCCGAATCTATGTTGTCATCATAGACCTTTAGTGCATAACATGTTTCTCGACTCTATATTCAGAATTACCTCTATCAGATGTTACATACCTCTTAGCAAACTACGACAGTACCTACAATAATATTTGATATACAATTTTTCATTTATATTAATTAAGAATATATTTTTTATAATAAAAGAATTTTATATCTCATATATAATTCTTTATGAGATCTACGCCTAATAATCATCTTATTATAGCTATACTTATTTATTAATACGTCAGCCGATATTACTCAGTATATTATTTTTAGGATTAATTCATAAACCTCATATATTTGTCCATGTCACATAGTATCAGTAAGATAGTCATTGATTTTTAGCCTGAGTAATTACTCATTAAATATCTATTGGTATATATACTAGTTACTTTCATATATATTACTATATACTATTATTAGTATATTATATATATATATAAACTATTTATCAAATATATATAGGAAAATAAAATTATAATTTTTTTCTACACATATCGTATATATATTAATAGCTATATTTACCTCACCATTTTAATCAATTCTCCTATAACTCAAATATTATATTTATAATATAATAGTTCAAATCACCTGTATGTTGTTAAATATAGCTATACATATAATATAATATATTCATGATTATGACGATAAATTATTATTAATTAATAATATTAATTATCTAATTAGTCTGTAATTATTTTATCATAGTTGACTAATATATAATATAATATATTCTTAGTTCTCAATAATATATATTACATTTATATATTAAATCTTATACAATAGTAAATATTACTAATTTTATTTTATTAATAATCATATAATAATCTTAGAATTATATACGTAAAACTATATATATATTATAACTATTAATCTATAATTATATTAATATAATATAACTACGTACTTATCTATACTATTAAATTTAATACTTTTAACCTATTAATAAAATACTATCGAATCTCTGATTACTCTAAAATAATTAATTATACTTATCACCTAATATATTAGGTCTCTTCATTTCCTTGAACATTTAGTAATATCTCTCTACAAAATCTTCATTATATAGTATCTATATAATTTATATAATCATATTGTCATGTTATCAAGATAACAACCGAGGAACTGAGTAAAAATCTTGAGTAGCTTAAATCAACTCCCGATCCGTCCCAAATAGATGCAACCATAATAGAGACGTACTAAATTATACTTCAGATATTATATAAACTCTTAAGTCAAGCTTTATCTTCATTAATTATTATTATTTAACTATTATTTCTAGCTTAATTATTTTTATTTAAATTATATTATTATTACTATTAATTATTGATATTGTTATTTATATATAATTTAATATTATAATATATTTATAGTTATATTATTTATTATTCTATTATATATAATATTATATTCATTCATAATTTAATAAATTTTTTAATTAATATATATTATGGTACTAATTCTATACATTTATTATTATTATTTATTATAATCTAATATTATATAATTAATCTATAATTATAAAATACCTTTATTGATGTAATAAGATTTAAGCTATTAATACTTATATTTATAATCATTTTATTATATTCTATTTTTATTAAATTGATCTATTATTCAATAGACTAATTTAAATCAAATTAGTAAACCGTCGAATACATTATTAAACTTTGATTAGCTATGCGATTATCATTATGATGCTTAAAATAATCTGAAAATAATTATCTAGGTTCGCCTTATGGATTTGCAAATAAATTTGTACAATTATTGTATTTATATCTTTATCATTTAGTATAATATTCTATATAATTATTAGCTATATATATATATATATTTATATATATATATATATATATTATTATATATAATATTATATTATATATATATATATTTATATATATAATTAAATATAAATATATAATATTATATATATTAATAGTTAAATAGTATATGGCTCATGTTGATAATTAAATGGCTCGCGTTTTATCTGAGTCCACAAAATTCTTTAATCCGCCTCCTTCCCTACTGGATGAATGGGAAAATCGTCCACCGCTGTCTCCCTGTCGGCTCGATCCCCTAATTTTTTTAAAATATTTGTAAATAAAATTATTATACGCTGATTCCAAATATTGTAATTGGTTCTTCCATCAACTTTACTACTCCATAAATTTTGTTTTAATTCGGAAAAATAATGTTTGTTTTATTTCCCTATCATTGAAATTACTTTTATATATAGTAGTGATATATCAAATATTTAATTGGTTTTCTAGTAAGGTCTATATCTATTTCGAGATATAAATTCATTTTATTAAATATATATATTTAACATAAATGTATTGTGATAAAAATTATAATTTAAAAAATATTTTCGTGACTTTTTTTAATGCAATTAATGTTCGTTATCCAAGCATAATTTATCAACGTTGTAAACTTTTATCCTTTCCAGCCAATATATTTAAAAAAAAAAATCAAATAAATATAATTTGAACATTGGCTAAAACAGAAAGGGCCATATAATAAATAAATTAAAGTAATATATATTAATAATATTAATATATATATATTAATATAATATATAATAATTCTAATTATACTATTACTTTCTATTAATATTAGTATATATATATATTATACTATATATATTTATCTATACTATACTATATTAATATATAATATATTATATGTATTATATTATTATAATATATATATATAGCTATAGCCTCTACCACTTCATATTATTACCAACCCTACCTAGCTACTAATACATTGACCATCTATCCTTGACCTACCACTACTTACTACCGTCTCCCTATCGCCCTGCGCATCTACATACGTATCCGCTCCACTATTTATCATACTATATACTACTATCTATAATATACTATACTTATATTTACAATCATCTACTATCTAATACCTCACTAATATCATAATACCCATATCATCACTCGCTTATAGTGCCATATATCTCTGCGCGTACATAAAACACTGTCGCATGCCTACCTACATTAAATCTGTTGAAGTTCAGCTCCCTGTTTTAATTGATGATACTCATCCACACAGTTACTCGATTACCATCATACCTACGCACAGTTCTTATTTCCGCTACCTAAGAGGCTTAACACTAGACTGATCCTTATCTTTTCATCAAACGTACACTTCGTAGCACATACACTCCTACTCAGTCCTGCTCAAGCGCTTATCCTCACTCTCATCCGCTATATATCGTCCTAACATAGATTATGTATCTATATAACAATACATCCCTATGATATCCTACTTCCCATCTATTTAATAATATGAAAAAATTCTAAGTAATATATAATCCACACCGTATTCCTAGGCATATTCCCAAAACAACGGAAAAAGATCAATAATCACTACTCCACCATTTCATAAGCATGAATATAAACTTACTACAAATGACTTGATTAATATTAAATACATGCCACGCACTACGTCCTCCCATCATCCCATACTACCCTCTCACTTTAGCTCCAAGTATGCACATGATTTATGTCTTCCTCGAGGTGCATATTATCTCCGTGCGGATAATCACATCTTATCACTTCACCCGTCGTGCGAACGCAATCTCTTCTCTTTCTTCTCTCGTACGACGACCCCCAATTATTCATTATTAATTGGCCACGGACGAAGTCCTCCCACTCACCTGGATGAGCGCCGCCTTGTCACATATGCCTGCTTGACCCACCTAGTACCCAAGCATGTTCTCATTCAAGCCGACTCCGGAGCCCTGAGTCCTGTAAGTATTATTACGTCCGGTTAGTTTATAATCTAACGGTTGATTTATATCACATAGCTAACAGACATCAGCACTCTACACTCTCTCATCGTGAAGTGTCGCTCGCCCTTAGTCTAGCTCTAGCGCTCATAACTACTTGATTATATCGGATTAACATTACATCCTCAGCCCTGACCAGTCATATTATAATATCCACTCTGATCAGTCTCATCAGCTGCCAAGTACGTAATACCAGTCTCCCACCTACGTCTAAGTTCACTATTATTCGCATTCTCAAATCGTATACTATATCTAAGCTATAAGATTCCATACCACCGACCTCTACCTCCTCATATCCGTAACACATCTATTCCTACTCCCATAAAATCTTTAGTATAATAATCGAAGTACAACCACTTCTTACACTTAACTTCATACTATAATACTATATAATATACTATATTAAATAATACAAAATACCTTCTATATATATATATTCTATATCATTAATAATACTATATACTCATATACTTAATATCTCATATCAGATATTCACCCGCTACTATATATTAATGTCACGATCGATAATTATGGTTCCCAAGCAATATTATAAATATAAAAGTATAAATCTATTTATTAGAAACTCTGAATGCACGCAGATTACGTAAGAATAGCTGATAGGACATACAGTCATTACTATCATTCCGGCCCTGCCCTCTCCTATCTCTTATCATCATTCATATGATCACGATACTTCAATATTTCCCTCATATACCTTGCCCTATTCTTAGCACTACGACTAGCATTAATAAGCTCTAGAACCCATACCAGTGATGCAGGACGCCTACATCCATAATCACCTACTCTATTTTGGCTTCTATATATTATCTATTTCATCGTCTTATCATCATTGTCGAATATCTCCGCACGTGTTATTTTGGTGTTTCTACTGCATACATTTATATCTTATATCCACTCGTTTTTATGTAACTTTCATTTTGTATCATAGCCTGTATTTGTGATAAAGTGTGTGTTATTTTATTCTGATATTTAATTAATGTTATTAATTTATTATTTAATATTCAATTAGTACTTTATTATAGATCAGTGAATTGAGTTTACCAGTGAGTTTTTAATAATAATTTAGTTATTAGTTTAATTTTCTTTCCTTGCGTATTTTATTTTGAAAAGGTGAAAGACCCTTTCCTTTAGGAGTATATGGAAGATTATAGTAAGTTGGTTATTTTTTCAAATTATTATATTTTATTATCATAATAGACCTAGAGTTGGTTACTATTCCGCACCTTTACGAATATAATGAACTTGAATTTCATATAAAGATAGAATTACTCGTTCATCACAGCTATTCCTGTTGATATTATGACTGCACTTGAATTCACAACACTTGTGATGTGCGTATGTGTGTCTATGATCTCCACGCGAACATACATATGGCAATTTGCAAATAAAGTGCCGGGTTTATTGCAATCTTATCGTGATCATAATATTATCTTGCTTAACCACAATCTAGATTGTATAATCTTCTTTAAATCATTCTGAATGAGTTATTAATAACGAATAAACAAAATATATACGATGTATTTATTACATATTATAACTATATATAATATTATTATTTTTATAGTTATAAAGGATAAGTGGTTGCGATTTTCCAACAAAGCTTATAAATTACCTTAACTGTAACGGCCTACTTTGTTTCTTTTGACTTTCTTCACTCATCCATCTTATAGAAAAACTATATCAGATATTCGACTCTCCTCTCTCGTCGTGTTACTACTCTTTCTTCTCCTCATTCTCTCATTCCTTTCTTCTAATTTTCTGCGTCTCGTCTCTTCTCGTCTATTCTCGGTCCATTCTTCTCTTCCTACTACCTCGATGTCTCTCCGTCGAATCTCTTCTTTGCCATGCCCCCTTTTCTTTTTTCGATCTCATCATTAATATTTTTCATCCTTGAGTACAGAAAAAAAAACAAAAAACATTGTTTAGAGAATATTTATGTATAAGTAAACATGTATACAAGCTCGACCCCTTGAAGGTATTGGCTTATCGATCATAGTTCTAGGAACATTGGCATACTCAATCCACAAGAATTGTTTGAAGGATTATTTTTAGAGACGAGGTGTCAGAAGAGGTTAGTCTTAGAAGCAATTTTAAAGATTTTAAGGATTTTTAATGCATGTGTAAATGTAGAGTGAATGTTGTGAAATAGGTCGCGCAATGTAATCTATTCAATTACCACCCATCTCCAAGTGCAGAAGTAAACATCTCACCAAAGGCAGTAGGATACAACATAAATCCATTCTTTCAATAGCACCTCCATTAACGTAGGCCGCATAATATAAGTGACTTCAGCAGAGTACAATACTATCACAATAAGACATGACCTCACTATCTTACGAACTCTCAAATTCTCGCGTGTTACCACTACAAACTATCCAATCCAATTCAGATCACTAAATAGTCTAACATCATAAGATATAT
Source organism: Trachelipus rathkii (assembly GCA_015478945.1). Taxonomy (NCBI): domain Eukaryota; kingdom Metazoa; phylum Arthropoda; class Malacostraca; order Isopoda; family Trachelipodidae; genus Trachelipus; species Trachelipus rathkii. The sequence goes on along the minus strand of JABUQX010108493.1, from coordinate 22,401 downwards.
ATATTACTGCTTCAGTCCTACGGTACCTCACCCAACCCACAACGCAACTCTACTCTCGCCATCTGCTACAGTTATTCAACCCACTCAAAAATTCGCAGAGACTACATTAGAGAATACAATTATAATCCAAAATCTTCCTAATACTTATATCATTACTAAAATAGGGTCAATCTATATTAATATCTGATCCCAGCGAGATTAACACCATTCGTTCCCATCCACACCTTTTCTCTCAAAAGAGGAAAAAAAGAATAAAAATTACCTTAATCTGAAAAACTTATTCTCTTCTTTGTCTAATATTTTCCTTTTTGCATGGCAATATATAAGTTATGCTAAATCTATCTTATGTTCAATCCAATGTGCTTCAAATGAGTAGTTTAACATCAATGTTTATGCACTGTGTAAAGGAAAAAGGTCCTTAGAACGTTCCACTTAATTGGCAAGTTTCAATAAAATACCTTTTAAATTATTCAAATCTTAGATGTTTGGATGTTTCTAGATGTACTGAGTATGTTGGAATATTGTAAAAGTTTTGGGAGTTATTTAAATCAAACGATACATTGCGAATATGAAGTTGGAAAAACCTTTGGAATAAATCCATTTCTCTTTTGATTATTTAGGAAAAAAGGAGTTTCTCTTCTAAGTGAAGATGTTCTTGGGACACGATGTTTCAAGTAGTTTGACAGAAAGACTACTTCAATTTCCCAAATGTTCTAACCGTAAGCCACTTCCCTTGGTGCTTAAATACCCTAAAGGTATTAAATCCTGGTGTAAGGATTTCCCCAAGTAGTTATATAGTTGAATATATTTATTAGCTATAACGTTCTATGCTTGCAAAGTACTGTGAAAATTCCTTCAGAAATTAATTAATGCAGTCATATAAAGCAGAGAAGCTTTTTATCATTTATTTTGTTAGGAATTGAACTGTATCGACCTAGAGAAAGAATTGAAGAATGAAAGTTAACTTTGTAGATTTTATCAAACCTGTTTTTAAATGATTTTGTAAGAAACTTTAAGACTTTGTCATCCACATGTTTAATGCAGTAAATAATTACGGGTACTCAATTTCAAAGGTTTTATTTCAGCATCTAGAAAGAATGATAATTATGGCTTTTGATGGTCTTGAAAAGGAAATGGACATATAAGTGATAACATGGTTTGTTCGAAAGGTCTCGAATATAGTAGAGGAGAATGTTGAAAAAAATTCTCAAAGTAATGAAGGTGTATGAACTGTTGACATTCGAACAAAAAAATAACTGGCAGAATGATTTTCTTTTCATTATAGAATTTCCTAATGTTGGAAAAAAAATTGAAATATATCTAACATATCTGGATATGTAAAAATGTCCCTTTAAATAAGATGTCCACCTTAAGAAAAATGTTCACCCACCTAGTGCAGCCATCCATGGTTCAGACATACCTACGAATTGCAGTGGTGAAAGGAGAGAAATATAACAATCTTTTGGCATTAAGTTTTAACAAGACAAATAATAAACAAGTAATGAGAGAGAGAGAGAGAGAGAAGAGAGAGAGAGAGAGAGAGAGAGAGAGAGAGAGAGAGAGAGAGAGAGAGAGAGAGAGAGAGAGAGAGAGAGAGAGAGTCACAAATTGTCAAACCAGAAGTGACAAGAGGCCAAGGAAAATATTACAAGACTCAGAAATGTGATTGACATTTTTTTAGTATTGATAAGTGGTGGTGGCGATACTGAGTGGGCGGGGATAAAAGTTCACCACTGGACGTGGACGAGAATTTTTCCAAAGAATTAGAAGTGATATGTTGTTAACATTTGTGTGTAGCTCCATTACTCGTTTAAGAGTCACTCCCTTTCCGTTATGGCTGACTTACTCCTTTATATATATATATATATATATATATATATATATATATATATATATATATATATATATATATATATATATATATATATATATATATATATATATATATATATATATATATATATATATATATATATATAAATTACATATATATATATATATATATATATATATATATATATATATATATAACTCCGCCATGGGAAAACAACATCTAGCAGCCCATGCCGGTCTCAAGCCCATATAAAGGAGGAGGATCACAACAGGCTTAGCAAGCCGAAAACCGGACGGATTCAAAGACGACGACCCTTTAACCGAAAACGGAACATGAATTTGACCACACTTAAAATGAGTAGCTTAAATATAGCTACTTATAGAGATAAGGAGGAGGAGATTTTGGAGGTGATGAGGGAGAGGAATATAGATGTCATGGGTATGGCGGAGACGAGAATGGGAGGCGGTGAAAGTGGAAAGGATTTAGGAGATGGTTATGTTTTGATGTTCTCGGGTGAGGTGGGAGGAGGATGCAGACATGGAGTTGCCATTATCATGGGACCGAGGTTGTCTCCTTACATACAGGAGGTTCGACTGATAAATGAGAGATTGATGGTGTGTACACTGAAGCTGGGAAACAAGAAATATAGAATCTTTCAGGTGTACGCTCCACAACAGGGATGCACACAGGAAGAGAAGGATACCTTCATAGAAAAACTGGAAGAAGTGTATGGAGCAGATGAAAACGCGGTGACTCTAATGATGGGAGATTTTAATGCTAGAGTGGGAAGAGAGAGAGAGAGAGGGTGGAAGAGTTCATTGGACCTTTTTGAGAGAAGTGAGAAATTTGGAAGGTAAGCTATTGATAGATATGTGTGTCAGGAACAACCTTAAAACATGAATGTCTTTTTTTAAACATAGAGAACACACATATATACAAGATATAGATGGAACCAGAATACGGGAGGTTTTGACCAGAGATCGGTGATAGACTATTTCATTTCATCAGATAAGAGGATAGTGAGTAACGTGAAGGTAATTCCTGGGGTTTCTTTGGACGCAGATCATCGGATGATAGTGGCGAAGGTTAAAGTGAAAAACTTCAGAAAACAACCTGTATATAAGAAGAAGAAGATAATAAAGATAAAGAGTCTAAGAGACCAAGAAACAAGAACAGAATACGAAAGAAGGATAAATGAAAAAGTGAGTGGATGGGAGGAGAATGGAGAGGAGGAGTGGTCAAAGGTTGAGAAATGTTTGAAGGAGGTGGCTGTGGAGGTGCTGGGAGAGGAGTGGAGGGGAGGAGGAAAGAAGAGACATACACCGTGGTGGACGGAGGAGGTAAGAGAAGCGATAAAACAAAAAACAAAAAAGATGAGAACATGGCTAAGGAGAAGGACACCGGAAACGAGAGAGGAATATGTAATCAGAAGAAATGAAGCAAAAACAATAAAAAGAAGAGCGGAGATAGATAGATAGATAGATAGATAGATAGATAGATAGATAGATAGATAGATAGATAGATAGATAGATAGATAGATAGAGAAGAAAAAAAGAGAGAGAGAGAGAAGAGAGAGAGAGAGAGAGAGAAAGAGAGAGAGAGAGAGAGAGAGAGAGAGAGAGAGAGAGAGAGAGAGAGAGAGAGAGAGAGAGAGAGAAGAGAGAGAGAGAGAGAGAGAGAGAGAGAGAGAGAGAGAGAGAGAGAGAGAGAGAGAGAGAGAGAGAGAGAGAGAGAGAGAGAGAGAGAGAGAGAGAGAGAGAGAGAGAGAGAGAGAGAGGGGAGAGGTTGGAGGAAGATCAAAGAGGAAATAAATCTTTGTTGTATGGTCTAGCAAGATCATACAGGAAGGATAAAAAGAAGCTAAATTGCATAAAAAATGCGGAGGGAGAGGTGATGGTGACGACGGAGGAAATAGATGAGAGATGAGCTGAATATTTTGAGTCTTTCTTGAATGTGGAGAGGGAGGACAGAGTGCTGGTTGAGGGGATGATTTTCGGATGCAGGACGTGGAGTAGGAGGAGGAAGAGTTTATGGAGTGAGAGTTCGAGGAGGCTGTTGAAAGTATAAAATACGGGAAGGTGCGTGGTGAGGATGATGTGGTTATAGAGCTGGTGAGGGAGGCTGGGCTCAAACAAAGAGGTATATACTAAAGCTGCTGAACAGGTGCCGGAGGAGTAAGAGAGAACAATAATCGTGTCGACATATAATGAAAAGGGAGATTCTGGCATTTGTGAAAATTACAGGGGCAAATCCCTGATAAATCATATAGTAAAGATATATGAAAGAATGATAGAGAGAAGACTGAGAGGGAGGGTAGAAAAACGTTCGGAGAGGAGCAGCTCTGTACATGAAGAATAGGGGAACAACGGATCTAGTCTTTAGTTTAAGACACATTGTAGAGAAGACGCTGCAATTCAACGTTGGGTTGAGCATGACCTTCGTGGATTTGCAATAATCCTTTGATTCGGTACTAAGAGATAGGTTGAGCGGATGTCGAGAGGAGGAATATTGGGTTTCGGGGAGAATGATAAACGCAATTAAGAGCTTGTACGAGGTGAGTATATACAAGGTGAGGACGGAACATGAAAATGAAAAGTGGTTTCAGGTGAGGACGGGGTGAAGTAGGGGAGTGTGCTATTTATTGCTCCTGTTATTTGTTGCGTTCTTAGATAGGGTTATTAGAAATTTTAAAGCCGGATGTGATAAAAACAATGAATGGTGCATTTTGGCATACGCCGACAATATCGCTTTTTGGAGCGTGAAAGAGGAGGACATGGAGGAGGGACTTGAAAAGTGGAATAAGCGTTTCGAAGAAGGTGGACTGAAAATAAATAAGGAGAAGATGGTGTTTATTAGAGTAAATATCCAGGTAGATGGAGGTGACATAAAAGAGGTAGAAAGGTTTAAGTATTTAGGAAGTGTGTTCGGTAATAGGGGAGGAGTAGGGGAAGATATCGCCGAAGGGATAGGAAGATACGGAAGAAGAGTGAACGTTTTCTATTCTTTGCTGAAGGATCAGATTGTCCCCCTGCAGGCAAAAAGAGTCATTTTTCGAGAATATTTTGACACCCATATTAATGTATGGTGCGGAGAGTTGGATGACCAACACAGTTACAACAAGCAGAATACAGGCAGCGGAGATGAGGCCTTTGAGGGTAATGCTGGGAAAGAGCAGAAGAGATAGAGTGAGAAATGAACATATAAGAGAGAGAGCAGGGGTATGTGCGATGAGAAATAAGATAGAAAAGGCCCAACTGAGGTGGCTGGGACATCTAGAGAGGATGGGGGAGGAGAGAGTGGCGAAAAGGTCTTGGGAGTGGAGGCCCGGAGGCAGGAGACCGAGGGGGAGGCCGAGAAGAAGGTGGAGAGATGAAGTAGAAGAGGTACTGGAGAGGCATAACTTCCCGAACATCATGGAATTGAGAAGAGGTGGAGACTTCGAAGATAGAGACGGATGGAGGATGAGACTACACACACTGACAGGCAGATAAATGCCTTCCTGGGAGATAGGAAAAGTAAAAAAAAAAAAAAATATATATATATATATATATATATATATATATATATATATATATATATATATATATATATATATATATATATATATATATATATATATATATATATATACATAAAAATATATATATATATATATATAATATATATATATATATATATATATATATATATATATATATATATATATATATATATATATATATATATATATATATATATATATATATATAAATAAATACTTATATATATATATATATATATATATATATATATATACCATATATATATATATATATATATATATAAATATATATATATATATATATATATATATATATATATATATATATATATATATATATATATATATATATATATATATATATATATATATATATATATACATATATATATATATATATATATATATATATATATATATATATATATATATATATATATATATATATATATATATATATGTGTGTGTGTGTGTGTGTGTGTGTGTGTGTGTGTGTGTGTGTGTAGCGCGAGATGATGAGGTCATTAATTAATTAAACATAGAATTAAATCACTCACCCCTCGGGTACAATAATTAATAAGGTGGAAGGTGTATTCAAAAGATTTTGATGTTATTCTTTTATTAATATTCTTTTCTTATTATAGTTTGATCGCAGATCATAATAGATAACTTTTATTTTATATAATAAATAAGGATTTTGTCATTGACAGTTCAAGCACATTTTCGTGAGCACTTGAATCCAAATATTATATACATTTCATTTTCGAACAGTTTGCAGAGTGGGGCATATAATAGAATGCCATGTTCTCTACTAGGTCTATTTCACCATTCTTTATAAATTTTATATCTGATTATTTCACTGATGAATCAAAATAGCGTATCAAATGACACTTACAAGAGATCTTATTATAAGAACATTAATTATATTATAACACCTTTAATTTTATTATAAAAATAATATATTTTGTGTGCCAGGGCAATGCCCTGGACACGTCTTTACGGCATTGATGTCGGATGCCTAACTGGCGTCTTCCCTCCTTTGGCTTCAGATATCGCCGGGAGGAGAAAGAACTCTTATTGGTTGCCTTAAAACTTTAAATAATATAAACAAAGAATAAAAAATAGCTATGTGTGATCTTATAAGATGTAAGCAATTTTACCGTACATAATAATACACATAACGTCAGAGATGCTTTGTTTCTACTCTCATAATAATAGCTTTTGCCTCCAAAGAGTTCTTCTAGCTTTACAATTACAATAAAGATTATAATAGCATTGTTTTATAGTACGGTAGCCCGTACATCTGGTGCATCCCCGGTTAAGCAAGAACACCCAGCCTTCAATTATAATAACTACATTTTTTTAAAAAAATTAAAGTTGGCATAAATATTCCTTAGAATTTATCTCATTTGTAGAGACAACTCCAACTTTTTTTTTGTTTGTTTTAATGCCTAGATCGCCTGCCTTTAGACCTGCAGCCTCTCGTGATGACGTCAGAGGACTACAGGAGTTCATAGCTCCTCCCACTTATAGTATCCCTCACGAAAGTTATCTTTCTCTCGTTCCTTCATATAGATGTTAACTGCGATTTCATATTAATTCGAAAAATATATTAATTAGACGGCAACATAAAACATTATAAAAATACTTTTAAGCAGATAGATTTTCATAATAACACATAACATAAATTCGTAAATTACTAATTATAATAATTTCATTAAATTTTTTAATCAGAGGAACCGAATTTCCTAAGCTAATTATCATACTTAATAAATAAAATACAATAATTTTTAAAATGGAGATCTCCAGTATATAATTTTACCTTTAGACTCAAGGTATTCACAAAATAGATATTTTAAAAGATAAATTTGAATACCCGTTACACTTTTCTTCCTCTTAAAAGAGAAAGTTTTATTATGTGTTTTCACGGAAAATCCTTTGAAGCCCGTGTTACAAATATATTCTTAAAGTTTTATTTACAAGTTCAACCTTCTTTCCCTCCCGATTTTGGGGGGATAATACCGATTCTCGCAGGCCTCATCCTTGCTGTGCCAGTATCCGTAATTACGAATACACAAGATTCTTATAATTATTCTATGACCAAAAAGCAATCTATCTGATTTTCCATTATTTTATAACATCATTCTGCCGACGAGTTACAATATATTTTAATTACTTTTAATAAAACAAAATAATACGAAGTAAATTTACGTTTAATAAAAAATAACTGTTCCCAATTTTATTTAGCCCTCGAATTTATCGCAGAGACATTATTTTTCTTCTCGTAGTTGTTTCTAGGCTCGCATGTTTAATATCCAAATTTTGATATTAACCTACCGCGTAGGGTAACAGGAAAAATCGTTTGGATAGTGAGTCATAAAGTCGAGAATCTGACCTCTTCTTGAGTTCCATCTTTTAAAAGCTTTTTCTTAAGTGGAGGATCTCAGTAGTTGGGAGTTCTTTTCCTCTACCACCCACACATATAAGAGCCGATCAAGCTTTTATCGAATTCGGTGGAATCTTTTTTTTTTTTTTTTTTTTTTTTTTTTTTTTTTAAAGCGCGGATTTTTTTTAAAGCACTATTTTTACTGGATAACGACTTTTTTATTTTCTTTTTAAAAGAAAACTTTCTTCACGTTATCACTTACGTGTTTATTATCATTAAATATAACCACAAGACTTATTTTCTTAACACTAGTTAAAAATATTTTCTTCACTTGGGTATAGATAATACTAACCATTCTTTTTCATTGTTTTCATTTATCATTATTATCATTATCTGGCCCTTTTTATCAAAAGATTGTAATGACCGATGTCGTTCTGGGGTTCAACATATGTAGCGCGAGATGATGAGGTCATTAATTAATTAAACATAGAATTAAATCCCTCACCTCCTCGGGTACAATAATTAATAAGGTGGAAGGTGTATTCAAAAGATTTTGATGTTATTCTTTTATTAATATTCTTTTCTTATTATAGTTTGATCGCAGATCATAATAGATAACTTTTATTTTATATAATAAATAAGGATTTTGTCATTGACAGTTCAAGCACATTTTCGTGAGCACTTGAATCCAAATATTATATACATTTCATTTTCGAACAGTTTGCAGAGTGGGGCATATAATAGAATGCCATGTTCTCTACTAGGTCTATTTCACCATTCTTTATAAATTTTATATCTGATTATTTCACTGATGAATCAAAATAGCGTATCAAAATGACACTTACAAGAGATCTTATTATAAGAACATTAATTATATTATAACACCTTTAATTTTATTATAAAAATAATATATTTTGTGTGCCAGGGCAATGCCCTGGACACGTCTTTACGGCATTGATGTCGGATGCCTAACTGGCGTCTTCCCTCCTTTGGCTTCAGATATCGCCGGTAGGAGAAAGAACTCTTATTGGTTGCCTTAAAACTTTAAATAATATAAACAAAAAGAATAAAAATAGCTATGTGTGATCTTATAAGATGTAAGCAATTTTACCGTACATAATAATACACATAACGTCAGAGATGCTTTGTTTCTACTCTCATAATAATAGCTTTTGCCTCCAAAGAGTTCTTCTAGCTTTACAATTACAATAAAGATTATAATAGCATTGTTTTATAGTACGGTAGCCCGTACATATATATATATATATATATATATATATATATATATATATATATATATATATATATATATATATATATATATAGTTTTTATATATATTTATATTTATATATATATATATATAAAGGGTGATTCATTTGGAGGTTTGTTTTTAAGAGGGTTATTAAACCAAACCAAGTTATAAACATTTTCGTTTCAGTCTCTCCCTCTTTGTGGTTTTTGTAAACAAATTAAAAACATTTGCTTAAAATTTTGAGCCAATTTTAAACATACAAAAAAACTACATTTATTTGCTTATATAATTAGTATATTCACATATACGTTAATGCAAAGATAGACCAAGGAACCGATTGGTAAATAGATAAATCAAGTTCTTGATATATATATATATATATATATATATATATATATATATATATATATATATATATATATATATATATATATATATATATATATATATATATATATATATATATATATATAAATTATATTTATATATATATATATATATATATATATATATATATATATATATATATATATATATAATATATATATATATATATATATATATATAAATATATATATATATATATATATATATATATATATATATATATATATATATATATATACGGAATTTTACAGGGTGTTTAATGGGCTAGGAATCAAAGGAAGATTATAAATTTTTCTTATTTTTAATTCAGAGTAAAAATGACAATGATATTGAATGAAACAAAAGAGATAGGATGTACCTAGAAAAAGCTGGGAATGGGATTAAAGAAGGCATCCCGATAGGTCTCATATATCATACAACGCAAAAGAGAAATTTATGAAGAAATTTATCCGAACAAAATCGGTCACTGACAACATTTGAGTTAGTGTCACTTCGGAGAGTGAAAACATTAGAAATCAACTGAAATGGATGTCAAATTTCAGGCAGGACCTCTTAAATCTTTAAGGGGAGGATCCAATACTGGAGATTTTGCGACCCCATTTTAGCCCCTACTTAAAAATGGACATAAAATTCTTAATTTTCAGACAATTTTGATGGGGAAAACAGAAAACCGTAGCTTTTTTTGACCCCTGAAACGTTATTTTCGGGTGCTATTCTGTGTCTATAGTCATTGTTTCGGCGTTTTCATTTTTTCAGAACCTAATTTTTGTGCATTTTTTCGTATCAACTTCTACAATTTTTTCGAAATGATTTCAAACTTGAAATATGTATAGATGGGTCCATTACGCACAAAATGCATATAGTAGTTTTATGATTTTTGGAAAATTGTGCTCAGCAATGTGGAATTTCAAAGCGTACTTTTTTTTCTTTTTTTTAATTGCTGAGCACAATTTTCCAAAAATCAAAAAACTACTATCAATGGTTATCTATCTGCTATTTAATTTAATCATAAGTTGATACGAAAAGTGTCAAAAAATTAGGTTCTGAAAAAATGGAAACGCCGAAACAATGACTACATATGGACGACTCAAAATACGTAATGGTTTGTGCAGCGTTTGCGGAAGATGAGAATTTCTTACATTGTTTTATGTTTCTTGACGAGAACAAATTTTATCTAGTTGGTGAAGTCAGCAAATGAATTGCAGATGCTGAGAGATTATTTACATGGCTGGCGGTAAATTTGGTAATCATGTCCTTTCATATGTCTTCACCCTTCGAAGGACAAACATCTCAAAATTGTCGGTGACTGATCCTGTTTCTGTTTCCATGATTTTCTTCGTAAGTTTCTCTACTGACCTGTTAGTTATAAGAATCCTTTCGGAATGCCTGCTATTAAACTCATTCACCAACTGCTTCTAACCCATCCTTGACGATCCCAGAAAAACTATTTCTCCGTTATTTCAATGTTATGTTATTTTGTATCCTGAAAAAAGAAAAAGAAAAGAAATATATAAACGCCTTTATCATATATATATATATATATATATATATATATATATATATATATATATATATATATATATAGATATATATATATATATATATATATATATATATATATATATATTTATATATATATATATATATATATATATATATATATATATATACTCTATATATATATATATATATATATATATATATATATATATATATCTATATATATATATAATATATATATATATATATATATATATATATATATATATATATATATATATATAGAATTTTTTTGATTGTCAGTAGTCAGGTAGTTGTTGTAACGTGTAAACAAACGTGAGTTAGTTCCTTCCCGATTGTAAAAGTACTTTCTAAAAAAGGCGAATATATTTTTTACTTAACGCAGAGTACGCAAATATCGTCTTTGCTTACGATTTCTATAATAATAGTGTCCATGTCGCTGCTGACGTTGAAGAATTCCAACGTCGCTTTCCTACAAGTCGAATACCGGTTCGTAAAGTCTTTTCCAAAGTGATTTATATAACGTTAAAGTGGTAAGTTCTTTATTGCTCATATTACATCTAAAATAGAACTTATAGGAGATGTGCAGTGGGAGGAAAACATTATTGACATGGTTCAGCGTAGTACTATAATTATCACGTGAAAACTTTCTGTATGTTTGGATGTTTTACGAAATTGCTTATAGCTCACACTACATGCAGAGAGGTTGTAACTAGTTCGCAGAGAGCCTGTGCACAATCTTCGCAAAGGGGACAGTAACAAGCGTCTTAACTTTTTTCTTTGGTTAAATGTTAATTGAGAAAAACTTCCATTAGCATTATTTACTGATGGGATCAACAACATGCATAATAGTCATTTATGATTGCATGAAAATCCACATAGTACAGTGGAAAGAAATTTCCCAATTCGTTTCTCAATCGATGTGTGGTGCGGCATGATCGATGACTTCATGATCGGTCCCGTTATTTTAGGTCATCGAGTGACCGTACAAAGCTACCACCAATTTTTGCAGCTTATATTACAGGAACAACTAGAGGATGTTCTTTCGGCCACACGGAAAGGTATGAACTTTCACGTGTGAAGGAATACATTGACAGCATTTTTAGTAATAGATGGATTGGTGGACCCATTAACATGCCACCAATATCTCCAAACCTAACCCCCCCTTAGACTTTTGGTTATGGAACTGGATGAAGGGTGAATAAAACAAAACAAGAGTGACTACACGAGATGAATTGATAGCTCAAATTAGGGAACGTGCACATGACCTACGGTAGGCCACACACCATGTTCGCATTAGAATAGAAAATGCATTGAAATAAAAGATGGAATATTTGAAAACGTATCATAAATTATGCACAAATGTGTAACTTGAAAATTAATATTAAAATAGCCATCTTGGAAACCATTTGTAAATCTACACGTGTATAAATAAACTTTTTCTTCTGGTGACCTATCATTTCACCTCCCAGAAATTGATCTTTCCACTTTCTGGGACCTGTCTATTTTGTAAATAATTATTATATAATTTATATATATTATATATCATTATTATTATATATATATAATATATTTATAATAATATATATTTATTCATTATATATATAATATATATATATATATTATAAATATATTTAATATTATTAATTTTATATTATAAATTATATATATATTTATATATATATATATATATATTATATATATATGATATATAATATATATATATATATGTAAATATTATATTATATATATATATATATTTTTATATATATTATAAATTATATATTATATTATTAGATATATTATATATATTATATATATATATTATATATATACTATAATATATATATTTATATAATATATATAATATATATTATATATATATATATTAATTATTATATATATATATTATATATATATATATAATATATATAATATAAATATACTTAATATTACTTTTTATATAATATTATATATATATATAATAATAATTATTATTATTATTATTAGATTATTATTATTTATTATTAATTATTATTAATTATCTATTATTATTATTATTATTGATTATTTATTATTATTATTATTATTATTATTATCAATTTATTATTATTATTACATTATTATTATATTATTATTTTTATTATTTATTATTTATTATTATTATTATTATTATATATTATTTAATCATTTTACTCTTTGACTATTTTAGTATATTCTAAGTACTTTAGGTAATACCCATGAGTGCTGATAAGAAGCATCTTATCATTATTCTATCTTTCTTCATGAATAGGAGGAGAGAGCCGTCCAATAACTGGTCATGGAGGTCGACCATTGACAGGAGGGGTTCAGTATCCACTACCATTTATGAGACCAGATACAGGAGGTAGTATAGCTTTCCAAAGACCAGAAACGGGGAGGAGTACAGGTTTCCAGAGACCAGAAACCGGGAGGAGTACAGGTTTCCAGCTATGTGAGAAGTGTCTCCTTTACAGTGTACGGTAGAGTAGCATTATCAAATGAGAACCTTTAATATTTTCATCAGATTAGTGTTTCTTCTCAACGAAAGAGTAATGAAGAAGTATTTAACTATATTAACTAAAAGTATTAAACTATTAAATAGTAAATATGAATTAATTCTCGAAATGTCTTTTCTGAAGAATTAATCATTTTCCATATTTTAATATTTATTAACTTTATTGAAATAAAAGTTAGAAACTAATCATTGCATATGCGATGGCTGTTATTCATCTTTTCCACAAGCTGGGTTATGTTCGTCATCTTGGCACTATTAGCGCCAATTTTTAAAGCTCTTTTGTCCTGGTGACCCTACTTTTTCTTTGTAGTGAATATGGATACCGACTAAAAGTATTATATATATCATAATATATATATATATATATACTATAAATATATATATAATATTATATAATTATATATTATATTATATTATATATATTATTATATATTTATATATTATATATAATATATATATATTAAGGGTGATGTATGGCATAGTAGGCCTTCAACTTCTGGAAGACCATCAACATCGAGACCAATCAGTTCTGGTCGGAGAGGACTACCAGGTACTGCCTCCAGATTGATTTCAACAGCGTCTGTGCAAAGGCCTGGTACCAGATCTGTCTTGCACTGGAATTGGATTTCAATACACCGGTAAATACATAGTTTCTGTACATTTAACTTCCCCTCCTACTAAAACACTGCTATTGCTTTCCACCAGTTTACTTACTCCTCCTACTATGCTTAATTAATAATAAAATTAATTAATAATAATAATAATAATAATAATAATAATAATAATAATAATAATAATAATAATAATAATAATAATAATAAAAAATAATAATAATAATAATAATAATATAATAATAATAATAAAATAATAATAAAATAATAATAATAATAATAATAATAATATAATAATATTAATAATAATAATAATAATAATAATAATTAAAATAATAATTAATAATAATAAATAATAATAATAATAATATTGTAATCAAATAATAATAATAATTAATAATAATAATAAAAATATTAATAATAATAATAATTAATAATAATAATAATAATTAATATATAAAAGAATATTAATAATAATTAATAATAATAATAATAATAATAACAATAATAATAAATAATAATAATATAATTAATAATGAATTAATAATAATAATAATAATAATAAAATAATAATAATAATCAATAAACAATTAATAATAATAATAATTAATAATAATAATATTAATATTAATAATAATAATATTATTAATAATAATAAGAATAATAATAATAATTAAAATTAATAATAGTAATAATAATATATATAATTAATAATTAATTAATAAATTAATAATATATAGTTAATATTAATAATAATAATAGTCTAATAACAATAATAATAAAGAAATATAATCAATAATAATAAATATAACAATAATAATAATAATAATATTTAATAATAATAATAATAATAATAATAATAATAATAAATAATAATAATAAAAAATACTATAATACTGCTATTGCTACCACCAGTACTACTGCTAATAATAATAATAATAATAATAATAATAATTAATAATAATAATAATAATAATAATAATAATATATTAATAATAATAATAACAATATAATTTAATAATAATAATATAAGAATAATAAAAAAATTGAAATTAATCATAATAATAATAGATAATAATAATTAATAATAATAATAATAATAATAATAATAATAATAATAATATATAATAATAATAATAATAATAATAATAATAATAATAATAATAATAATAATAATAATAATAATAATAATAATAATAATAATAATAATAATAATAATAATAATAATAATAATAATCATAATAATAATAATATAATAATAATAATAATAATAATAATAATAGCTCTGTTAATATTGATTAATTTTCATAGTATACTTAATAAGAAAACTAGTCTTATTGGTTTACGTTGACTATGAATGTTGAGCAAAGAGGCAGAATAAAGACATTAAAATGTATTTTATGTGAAGATCTCCAACAAAGCTGTACAGTTGGAGGTGTTCAGGGAATCAGGGAATCTTGACCCCCATTAAATTATTAAACTACTTACATGAAAGTCAAAATTTCCGTATATAGAAGATAAGTTTTATAAAATTCACGATAACCTTTTAAATAGTCTAAAATTTTGCAATATAATTTCCCTTTGAGAAACTCTTTAAGCTAATTTCTTGATATTGAAAACTATCTGACATGATAACTCTACATATAACATGATAACTTATGATGGATATATTTAAAAAATTCTTTGAAAGAATGTTAAGAAAGATAATTTCGAATATGTTATTAAAAAAAAATTCATTTCTATTATCTGTGCTGATTTTTAGGATTCAATTTGAGGTGATTGGTGTAGTTAGCATTATTGATAAGATGTAAATTACTTATTTTAATAGATTTTTTTTCTTTTTCGACATAGTTCAGGCATCCTTTCTCTTGCTCGGTTTTCATTACTTTAGACTTTTCTCAATGCAGTTTGATCAAGAAGTTAAATTGGATTATTAATAATTTTATATTATTATTATTATTATTATTATTATTATTATTATTATTATTATTATTATTTATTATTATATATTATATATTATTATTTATTATTATATTATTATTATTATTATTATTATTATCCTTTTCTTCAATTTCTATGTTTCAAGCGATATTTAGATGATTTTCATGGACTTGTTTTTGACATTTTGTTTTTGGCCGTTAATGAAATTTTTGGTAATTTTTTTTTATTTCATAAAGTTAGGTTAAGTTATGTTAGGTTGGTTAGGATAGGTTAGGTTAATTTTGGTTAGATTATGCAAGTCAAAATTCATTCAAAAAATATAGTTGAAACATATAGAAATCGAAAACAATCATCTTAAAACCTTTTTTAGCAAGATATAACTTGGGCATATGAAAAGGAAAAGCTCTATTATTATTATTATTATTATTATTATTATTATTATTATTATTATTATTATTATTATTATTATTATTATTATTATTATTATTATTATTATTAATATTATTTATTATGTATTATTATTATTATATTATTATTATTATTATTATTATTATTAGATTACTGTGGAGGAGAGACCAATAACAAGAGAAGGAGTAAGCGCAATGAAAACTGGGAGCAAAGGACAACAAAGAAAGGTTGGTACATAAAATAATATATATTTACATAAATTTATTTATTTATTATTTATTTATTTATTTATTTATTTATTTATTTATTTGAAAGATTGTCAAGGCTTTAATTAAAAATAGATGTTGTTTAATTAATTTTATTTTTTCGAGAGAAGAAAGATTATTATAGAATCTTTTAAATATTTTCCTGTTTGTGAAGCTACTTAAAAATGATTTCAAAATGACGTCATCAAAATTGTATCCTATATTACGTCAGCAAACCGGACTTTATTTATTATTATAATTGAAGATTTTTATGTTAATGGTTTTTATTATTTTTTCAAGCATTTATTTATTTTATGGAATTTTTAAACTTAATTAACTGAATTTTCAAGGTAATTATATACTATAATATTCATTATATAGTATATATTATACCTCTATATATATATTATATATATATAATATATTATATATATATAATATTTATAGGATATATATATATTATATTATTATATATATATATAATATATATTATATAATAATATATATAATTATATTTATATATATATATATAGATAGTAATATAATATATATACATTACGGTGTTTGGGTTAAAACCACAAAATCTCAAGAAATATTTGTTACGTTTTTTTTGTACTTTTATAAATTTTATCCAGTTTAATAATATTATTTTTATTAAGTCACTTCACACTATCTTAAATATTATATATATTATATATAATAAATATTATATTATTATTTATTATATTTATATATATATATATATATATTATTATATTATATAGTTTTAAATATTATAATATATTATATTATATTATATATATATATTTATATATATACTATATATGTAGTACTCCATTAAAACTTTGTAAAAATTTTAATTATGTTCGTACTTATGCTAAGATTTCCGCGAGCAAAATTTTAGCATAATCGAAATGAAACAATATATAAACTCCTCCGTTTGAGATACTCTTCAGTCAGTCAGATAAAGTTCAGAGTAAATTTTAACAATAAAGAATTATTAAGAATCAGAAGAAATTCTCACTCAAGATACTCTCTCTCCAGAAATCCTTCCAAACTTCAAAACACAACTTTCGGAAAGGGAGGTAAATTTATGGAAAGTCCGCGACTCCGATTCTGAAGGAGCAAGTTTTCTCAAAAGAAAGTCGGAAAGCGGAGGTAGCTATTGGAACCAGTCCTAAATACCCTAATTGATTCTACGAAGAGAGAGTATCTCAACAGAAGGTTGACTTTATTACTTTCTTTACTTCCATTTAATATATTTACTTCTGCTAAAATAAATCACATTTAAAAATGGATCTTTTAAATTACCAATCTCTTATATAGGGTGCTTGCTCACAAAAAGAAGCACCAAATCGGGAGCAAGTCCTACCCTTATATTAATTGGTGAACCCGGAGAAGAACACCCAGAATTTCGATCACGCCTTCTGATAATTAAAGAAAAAAACGAACAAAATGAAGAAAAAAACTACAATAACGTCATAAATCGCCAATCAGAACACTCGGATAGAAAATGACTCAAGCAACGAACATTATTCGATACTGCGTTTTAATTTTCATTTCTAATTTGGATTATGGTCACTTTTCACAACTCTCACTGTTCAGGATTCATCTGTCAGCAAGCAAACTTCCTTTACTGTTATGGAATTTCTTCACCATTCAAGTTGGATTATGGGCAGAAACTCTTTTTTGGATTCCACTACGAACTTGATTCCTTTTCGAATTCTAAGTGGTTCTGGACTCTGCTCCTCGTTTATGATTGAAGATATAATTTTTCACATAAAAGGACCCTAAATTTCAAGCCCAACTTGACCTTCTACATATGATAAACTTCCTTTACGGGTATGGAATTTCTTTTCATCATTTTAAGTTGGATATTATGGCAGAAATTTATTTTTGGATTCCACTACGAACTATGATTCCTTTTCGAATTCTAAATGGTTTCTGTACCGCTCGCCTTTTTATGTATTGAAGAAATTTTCAAATAAAGACCTAAATTTTCAAGCAACTTCGTCTCTACATTATGTCAACACATGTTCTCTTCGTAACTAACAGCTTTGGAAAACCTATTTATCGTGCGCATTGCATCAAATCCATGGATACATTAGAAACGCCTTAGACTGGACCCTTTCTTTGGATTCAACGTTTCGATCGATGTGGCCTATTTATTTAACTTGTGAATAATCAAGGTTTCATATATATAATTATGTATGAAACATTTTTATTTTGTTATGCATTTAAATCTTTGTTATGTTGATGTTATAATTCTAACGGATATAACCAAATAGGCTTATGGTTGAGATGCACCTTTTATTTTCTTGGATATATATAACCATTATTGTATTTTTATGATTCAAATTATTTGTGTATATATGTTTAGATCTTCGGATGTAACCAGTTATGCTCGTATTTGAATATACTATTTTTGCCTTCAAATGTTTTGTTATTTCTAAATTATGTCTTCGGTCATAATTAGATATGTTTGCATTTGAAAGTTTCTAACTTTATGTATTTTAGTTATTAATTTTACCTCATTGAAATGTTTTATATGTTTGTTTGTGCATGTTAAATGCAAACAAATATGTATACATTTGAATTAAGGTTAATTTAGTTATTTCTGTTATAATTATTATAACATACTTTCTCACTCCATGTTTAGCGCAGGAAGTAAGTGTAGCACTCCATTATAACTTTGTTAAAAATTTTAATTTATGTTCGTACTTATGCTAAAGATTTTGCGCGAGCAAATTTAGCGATAAGTGTCGAAATGAAATGATATATAAACTTGTCCGTTTGAGATACTCTTCAGTCAGTCAGATTAAAGTCAGATTTAAATTAACAATAAGAAAGAATCAGAAGAAATATAATCTCACTCCGAAGATACTTCTCTTCTCCATGAACTCTCTCAAACTTCAAACACAAACTTTCGAAAGGAGTATAATTATGGAAAAGTTCCGCGACTCCGTATTCTGAAGTAGCAAGTTTTCCAAAGGAAGAGTCGGGGAAAGGGAGGTTTAGGCTAGTGGAACAGTTCCGTAACTACGAATTGTTCCTTTACGAAGAGAGAGTATCCCTCAACAGAGGGACTTTTTATTACTTTCTTACTTCCATTTGAATATATTTACTTCGCTAAATAATTCATCATTTTAAAAATGGATCTTTAAATCACCACCATCCTCTTATATAAGGTGCTTTGCTCACAAAAGATAGCACCATCTTAGCAAGTCCTACCCTATTATCTTATATTTATTATATTATATATACTATATTATTATAAAAATATAGTACATATATATATATATATTATACCTGTATTATTATATATTATATTATATATATTATATTATATTATATATATTTATATATTATATAATATAAATTATATATATAAATATATATATATATTAATATATATATATATATATATATATATATATATATATATATATATATTATTATATAATATTATATTTATATTATATTTAATATATTAATTATTATATATTATATATATATATATATATATATAAATATATATATATATATATATATATATTAATATAATATAATTATATATATATATACATATTATTTATTATTATATATATATATATATATATTATATATATTAGTATATATATTATATATATATATATAATAAAATAATATATTATATAATAATATATATAATATATATATAATATTATATATATATATATATACCTATATTTATATATATTATATAATATTAATATATATATATAATTATATATATATATATATATATATATTAATCTATTATATATATATATGGCCAAACTAAATAATGTACCCGCATGATTATCTCGAATAACTATTAGATATTGTACAAGAAAATAGTACTGATAACATATATGGGAATCAGCGTATGAAATTTGTATTGGAAAATGATAAAAAAAAATCATTTTTTTTTAATTTTTTTATATCTCCAAAATACGATAGGTACAAGAAAACTAAATAACATTATTTGATATCGTCGTTATAAATATTTTTTTTTAGGGGGCTCGAGCCGGAGGGGGACACAGAGTGCGGGGAGCGTTTTCCATACCCCGTAGGGAGGGGGGAGAACCCCGCGACACCCAAATACAAAGAGCGGGTTCCGGAGACCCTCCCGGAGGGGAAATAGTGCCAACCCTCGTCGTCCCCGGAGGCCGAGATGACCCCGACTCTTTTGCACTTTTTGCGGTTTACCCTGGGTATTTTTTAGTTAAAAAATAAAAAAATCTTTTTTCATACAATTTCATTGACGCTGATTCTTGATAATAGTCTTGTTTAGTTTTTTGTAGCCTATTTCGTAGTTTTGGAGACTATTAAAAAAAATATAAAAAAAAGTAAAAATTTTTTTTTCATTTCATACTAAATTTCCATACGCTGATTCCATATATGTTTTCAGTTTTCTTGTATCTATCTTAGTTTTCGAGATATCATGCGGATAACTTCTTTAGTTTCACCATATTATATATATAATATAACTATATATATATATATTATCTGACATTTATCAAACTGTTAAATAGCATTTATAAAAAATCTTAAATATCGATCTTAACTATAATATTATATATTATTATATATATTACTATTATATATATATATTATTATACCAAAATATTATGGACTTTTTGTTTTATGCTTGGTGTCAAGTTTGATTTTTTTTTTTTTTTTAAAATTATATTTTCTACTTATATGATACCAACAATGAATTTCAGTTGGTAACGGACATGATTCAAAATTTCTAATTTATTTTTAATATTAATTTTAAAAAATCACATTTTTGTTAAATAAATATTGTTTAAAAATGAAATATCTCGAAAAGTACGTGACACTTACAGAATAAACCAATTACATATTTGGTATCAGCGTATAAAGTTTATTACCAAAAAATTAAAAAAAATAAAACAAAAAACAAAAAAAAAATAACTTTTATTTTTATAAATTAAATATCTCAAAAGTACGAACACTTACAGAAAAAACCAATTATCATATTTGTATATCAGCGTATAAAGCCGTATTACAAATATGCTAAAAAAAAAATAAATAATAATAAAAATAAAAAAAATTAGGGCTCAGCCGGCGGCGTCAGGGACAGTAGGGGGGGACGTTTTCATATCGCCGTAGGGGAGGGGCGGAGGAACCCCCGCGACACCCGAAATACCAAATGAGCTGGGGCGTTCCGATAGACCTCTTCCCCGCGAGCGGGGAAAATAGCGTACCTGTCGTTCCCCCGGAAGACCGAGAGACCCCGACTCCTGCCATCTTTTGCGGTTTACCTTGGGTATTCTTTAGTTAAAAAAAAAAAAAAATTTTAAAAAGTTATATTAGATTCGTAAAACGTAACTGGTCCGTATAATATTTTTATCATGCCGTTAGCACTGAAATTCATGTTGGGTATCATATATAGCATTATATTAAAAAAAAATCAAAAATAAAAAATCAAAACGACCAAGGTAATAAACAGAAAATTCCTATATATATAAATTATAATATTTATATTATATATATATTATATATAATACTATAGATAATATATTATATATTATATATTATATATCATATATATGATTTATATATATATATTATATATAATATATATATTATACTATATATAATAATATTATATATTATTATATATATTATATATTATGTAATATAAAATAAATATATATTATAGATATATATATTATTTAATGTACCCTATA
>JABUQX010108492.1:45000-72131 GCA_015478945.1 Trachelipus rathkii | reverse complement strand
TCATTGCACAGATTTTACGTTACACAACACACTACACAACACCACACTCACTTACACATATTTCGCCGCTATAATTTATTAAAAAATTTTCATGTTTTATATACCCTAAATCATTTATATTACTCATACAAATATAACTAAAATTATTTTCAAGTTTTTTTAAAACTTCTATAATAATCAATCATTATCTGAACAAAGTATTTATTATTAACTGTTTAATTACTTTTGTTATAAATTATATATAACTTATCAAGTATTTAAAATAACTTTTACTAAATTTTATGAAATTTTATTAAAAGCATATAGTTTTACGTACCTTAAGAGCAAGAAATCTCAGTTAACGTCAGCCCCTTAGGACCCCTCTTACACCAAGCTATGCACGTTTTTTTCTATTGACTTACTGCTTTACATCATCTTTAGCCATGTAATAATTATAAAAAGAAACAAAATATGTTAATCTCTGCCAACATAACATGTATTTTATTAAACAATCTTTCTTCAGTTTCTTATGTATTATTTCCTCACTTATTCACTTACATTTATACTATTCACTCGATGTTAACTAAACAATATTTTCAAAGTTTTTTAAATAATTCGGGTCTTTTCTTTATTATTATATCTATGTACATTGAACAATCCATCACGAGAAAACACAACAACCCGCACTCCTTACAGATACGAAACTGACCTATCTCTGTAAAATGTGTTGTAGGATAATCCTTTTTGTATCCCGTGGCGATTTAAGCCTAATTCCAGGTCAAAATATATTTTCAAAACTGACCTTTTTTTCTGTAAAATGTGGTGCAATAAATACGTTAGGCCTAAATGTAGGCCTAAATTTAGGATAAGGCCTATTTGTAGACGTCTAATTTAATCCCTAACTTCCAGATCAAAAGGTATTCCAAGTATAGACAAGAATCATTGTTCATTACTTATTTTTATATATATATTTCAAAACTGAAACATTGCTGGATCGGTAAGATCCTTTAAGCAGGTTAAGAAGGAAATGTTTTCCTTACTTGTGACTTGGTCGGAGTAGTTTTCCCCTAGCTCATAAGCTAACCACATCCCAGCATGAGCCCCACCGCAAAAGGCAGCCAACCCCGCACCCGCTGGTGCGTGTCCCGCCGCGTCCCCGCCCCGCCGCGTGCGCCCGCAGGCGCAATATTTCCGCGTTGTCCCCGCCCGCCGCGGTTGCGCCCGCAGGGCGCATTATTCCGCGTACCTCGCCGCCGTTAATGTTATTTACTCATGCCTATTGTTATTATTTAATTTTTTAGAAAAAAAAACACACCACACACCACACCACACACGTACACACGCACACACACACAACTTTAACACTATAAACATTAAATTTATTAAAACATTTTATTTTTTATTTATTATTTACTTCATTATTTAGTTATTATTATTTAGACACACACATACACACACACACACACACACACACACACACACACACACACACACACACACGCACACTCACTTACACATTTAACGTATAATTTTATTAAAACGATTATTTTTATTTTTACTTATTAAACTATAGTGTTATTTACTTCATGCCTATTGTTATTATTATTTAGAACACAACATTTTATGTATGCGCGCAACCCACACCACACACCACACACACCCCACACCACATACACACTTAACATACCGCACCACCCACTCGATATTGTGATGCCTCAACTTTGATGCCTCAGCTTTTTGATGCCTCAACTTTTTGATGCCTCAGTTTTGATGCCTCACTTTTATGCCTCAGCTTTTTGATGCCTCAACATTTTTGATGCCTCAGCTTTTGATGGCTCGCTTTGAGTGCTTCAACTTTAATACACTTAGCTTTGGTTACCTCAGCTCTTTGGTGGGTTCATCTTTTGATGACTCATCTTTATGGGCGTCATTCTTTGTACCAACCTATACTCGATGATTCATCTTATAAGGCAGTTCCATAGACCACTTTACATTATCGGCACACATACGCTATGTCTCTTATTTCACACAATACGCACGTACACATAGACACTTACGTTCACCCATTAGACACTTACACTCACCACACAACACACACAATTATATAATATATATATCAAATATATAATATATATTATATATAATATATATATATCTATATATATATATATATATTATTATATATATATATATATATATATATAATATATTATATATAGATATATATATTATATAATATATATATATATATATTTCATTCGCGCTGGGGAAATTGCGCCTGCGGGCGACACGCGGCGGCGGGAACGCGGAAAAATATTGCGCCTGCTTGGCGCACGCGGCGGGCGGGGACCCGGCGGGACGCACCAGCGGGTGCGGGGTTGGCTGCCTTTGCGGTGGGCTATTGTTGAGAACCTGTGTGGTTAGCCATGAGCTAGGGGGAAAAACTACTCGACCAATCACAAGTAATGAAAACATTTCCTCCTTCTTACCTGCTTAAGGATCTTACCATTCCAGCATGTTTCAGTTTTAAAATAATATTATAAAAATAATAATAACAATGATTCTTTCTAACTGGAATTACCTTTTGACCTGGGAATTAGGATTAAATTAGACCGTCTACAAAAAGGCTATCCTAAATTTAGGCCCTAAATTTAGGCCTACGTAGTTATTGCACCACATTTTACAGAAAAAGGTCAGTTTCTGAAATATATTTTGACCTGGAAATTATGCTTAAATCGCCCCGGATACAAAAAGGATATCCTACAACACATTTTACAGAGAGAGGTCAGTTTCGTATCTGTAAGGAGTGGCGTTGTTGTGTTTTCTTCGTGATGGATGTCAATGACATAGATAATAATAATAAGAAAACCCGAATTATTTAAAAAATTTGAAAATTTTTTAGTTAACATCGAGTGAAAAATATAAAATGTAATTGAATAATTGTTATTTTAAATTAAGAACTTAGAAAGATTTTATAAAATACATGTATGTTAGCAGAGAAGACTTATTTTGTTCTTTTTATAATTAAATTCATGGCTAACAGATGATGAAGACAGCTAACGTCAATCAGAACAAAACGTGCATAGCCTTGGCTGTGAAGGCGGTGCTAAACGCCGGCTGACCTTACTGGATTTATTGCTTAAGGTACGCTATAAAAATAATGTTTATAACATAAATCATTACAAATTTTAGTAAAAAGTTATTTATTAAAACAATATAGTAATATAAAATTTATAAACAAAATATTTAACATTAATACCTACAATCTTCTGTTCAAAGGTACATGATGATTATTATAGAAGTTTTAAGAAAACTTGAAATAATTTTATTATATTTGAAATGAAGTAATATTAAATGTACCCGTGTTTAATCTTAAAACATAAAATGTATTTAATAAATTTATACGTTATATGTGTAGTGAGTGTGTCGTCTGTGTGTTGTATGTCAAGGTGGTTGTTTAAGTAAATCTGGTGTGTTGTACAGTAAATCTGGGTTGTGTGAGGGTGCTAGGTCAAATCTGCGCTGTGATCTGTTGTGTGGTGCCTAAATGTACTAGTGTCTATGGGTAAATGTAAGTGTCATAGTCGAATGTGTGTATAAGTGTCATAGTGAATGTGAAACCAAAGGTGTGTGTTAAGTGTAAGTGTAAATTAGTAAGTCGTCTATTGGGTAATGTAAAGTGTTTCATAGTGGATGTTGTTGTATACAGTGCATAAGTGAAATGTGTGTATAAGTGTAAGTGTTAAGTGTTTGTTGTGTGTGTTGTGTGTGTGTCGGTTGTGTGTATGTGTGTTCTAAAATAATATAATAAACAATAGGCATGAAGTAAATAACACTAAGCTTATAATTCAATAAAAATAAAAAAATAAAAATAATAAAAACTATAAAAAATAAAAAAATACTTTATAACTAATAGTTAAAAACAATAAAAGGAAATTTAAAGAACAATAAGTCCTTATATTGTTAATAAATATATCAGTTAAAACAGTAAAACAGAAAGTTAAAGCAGTTTAAAGCAGAAGTTAAAACCCAGTAAAAGCAGAAAGTTAAAGCAGATAAGCAGAAAGTTTAAAGCAGGTAAAGACAGAACGTTAAACAGTTTCAAACAGTAAAACAAAAGCATACTAATTCCCTTAGGTGTTAGGTAAACCTACTATTCTGCATTTTCGATTTACTGCCTGAAGGTATGTAATGTATCGTGAGTAAAGCAGTAAAGCAGTTGAGTTAAGCAGCTAAAGCAGAAAGTAATAAGCAGATCAAAGCAGTTTAAACAAAAGCAAAATAACCTAAATCCCTTGTAGGTGCTTAGGGTAACAACTCTATGATTTACTGATTTACTGCTTTAAGGGTTGTATAAGCAGTAAATTATATGAGTTAAAGCAGTAAAGCAGAGTTAAAACAGAGTTAAAGCAGATAGTTAAAGCAGTTAAAGCACATATGTTAAAGCAGTAAAACATGATTTAAAGCAGGTAAAACAGTAAAACAATAGCATACTATTCCCCCCCCTTTTAGGTAATAACAACCTCTATTGATTTACGATTTACTGTTTTACTGTATTGTAAGATATGTTTTTAATAAAAGTTTGTACGTACAATTGTAGTAAAATTAAAATGATATAGGTATCTCAGGACTTTGGCTTTTTGCTTCTTAACATACAATTTTTAACAATTTTTAAATTAAATATATATTAGAAAAAATATAAAAGTGTTGGATTTTTTGTTATAGCTACCCTGTGTGTGTGGGTTGTGGCGTGTTAAGTGTATATGGGTAGTGTAAGTGTCTATTGGAGAGTGTAAGTGCTCTATAAGTGTCATAGTGTGATAAGTGTCATAGTTGAATGTGCTGTGATAAGGTGTTAGAAAATAACTAACTGCATTAGTAAGGAAAAGTATCACTGCAGCTTGAACTATACACTAATCGAATCCTCATACCTTATAAACTATAAGGGTAGACACCTATATTAGGGCATTCTAGGCTCAGGGGGGCTAGAAAAGGCTTGAAAAAAGTGGCACTCAGTTGCACTATGTGGCCACTTTAAGCTGGCACTACTGTGGCCACTCTACCTTGGCACCACTTTGGCACTCATTGGCACTCATTGCACTCTTGGCACTCACGGCACTCCACCTGGCACTCAATCTAATACTCAATAGAATAATATTAGAACAACATAACTAAGTATGATGTATATTAACGTTCATATAAGGCCCCCACAATACTGTCCTGAGTTCATGAAAGGTTCAAACAAAAAGTTACCAAGGCATCAAGTTAATCATTAAAATATTATACCCTGACCGAAAAGAATCTTGCGGTTCTCAAAGTTCCGTTCCTATGGGAAGACCAAGGGTTGGTCGAAAAATTAGGGCTGCCTTTGAAAATTTAAGGATAGGCCAAAAATTCAGGGTGGGCCAAAATTGACCCATGAAAGACCAAAGGGTTTGGAGTGTGTTTGTACGCGTGTGTATAAGTGGAAATGTAAGTGTCTATGGGTAAATGTAAAGTGTCATAGTGAATGTGTGTATAAGTGTATAGTGAATGTGTGTATAAGTTCATAGTGAATGTGTGTATAAGTGCATGTTTGTACGTGTAAATAAGTGACATAGTGTGGGTATAAGTGTCATAGTTAAGTGTCTTTGGTTAAATGTAAGTTGTCTTTGGGAATACTCTGTGTGTGTAATAAATCTGTGTGTGTAAGGCCATAGTGAATGTGTGCATTAAGTGACATAGTGTGTATAAGTAAATCTGTGTGTGTGAGTGTAAGTAAATATATGTGAGTGTAAGTAAATCTGTGTGTGGATGTAAGTAAATCTGTGTGTGTGTGTGTGTGTAAGTAAATCTGCTGTGTGAGTGTAAGTAAATCGTTGTGTGAGTGTAAGTAAATCCGTTGTTTGTGTAAGTAAATCTGTGTTGTGTAAGTAAATCTGCTGTGTGTGTGTGTGTGTGTGGTGTGTGTGTGTTGTGTGTTGTGTGTGTGTGTGTGTGTGGTGTGGTGTTTAAGTAAATCTGTGATATATATATATATATATATATTATATATTACTATATAATATATATAGTCTATATATATATAAATAATATATAATTATATATATATACTATATATATATAATATATATAGATTATATATATAATATATTTGTAGAATGGGTCATGGAGCTTGGGTAGTAAAAAAGCCACGTGTCCAACAATGATAGCATGTGCTTCCGCCACGTGGTTTTACGGTTCGAATTCAGTGCAACGTTTCACTTTGTGATTCTCACGACGAGAGGACGTTTGATAACAGAAAATAAAAATTTAAAAAATAATAAAAATACGTAAAATAATTAAATAATTCAAATAATTAACATTATACTGAATTCGGTATTAAACACGTGTCTCAAATAGGTCTAAATGCTTCGAAATTACGGCAACTCTCTCTCTCTCTCCTCTCTCTTCTCTCTCCTTCTCTCTTCCTCTCTCTCTCTCCTCTCTCTCTCTCTCCTCTCCTCTCTTCTCTCTTCTCTCTCTATTCTCTCTCTCTCTCTCCTCTCTCTTTCTTACGTTTCCTTATTATATATATATATATATAATAATATATATATGTATTTTTTTAATTAGTATATATATATATATAGTATATATATATAGATAATAAAAATGAATATAAAACATTTTTGCTAGATTTTCCTAATTATTATATATAAAAATTTATTATTATTATTATTTATTATTATTATTATTATTATTATTATATTTATTATTATTATTATTATTATTATTATTATTATTTGGAGGACCTCGAGCTGAACGAACCTGAAAATTAAATTATACTATTTTCTCAGTGATTCGTACCGCTGGACGGGTGGTTAAAAGGTCATGGTTTGCCTTAGAGGTAAGAGGTCGAGTTCTTATTTTTGAAATATGAACGGAAGAACTCGGAAACCGGTAAGACGATAAGGCTTTGAAGGTGGTAAGGAAGGTTAAAGAACAGAAAAAAAGGGACGGTGGAAAATCGTGTCTATGCCCACGTGGGCTTCAGGTGTGTGTGTGTGTGGTGTGTGTGTGTGGCTGTGTGCAGATGGGTGGCGGGACGGGTATGGTGGGACGGTATACAAAGAGGATGGGACACAAGGCGTGCGGATGTGAAACCTACGGTTCAGGTAGGGATTTGAACCCGCGTTCAGGCGGGCGGGAACCGCGCCTGCGGGTCTGCAGCTACGGATTCGAAACAACAAGCGTTAAGACATACAACAAAAGGGCTAACGCCCTAAAGACAGATCAAAACATCCCTATACCGCTGGGCCCAGCAAACATCTGAATCCCATAGATCCTGCACAAACAAATATCGACCAGGCCGACAGACAATACCCCGACGACCCACCGACCAGTCAAACACAATACAATAACAGCAACAAAACGCCGCGCCCAACACGACGCACACCAACACAAACACGCCACGGCCAATAGCACGTAACACGACCACCGAGCTAACAGGACTTTCCGCACTCCGCCTCGTGGCGCAAACCCCGCTCTCATCTACTCGATCAAAGCAACAAATAAGGCAATGGATACATCGACACACAGTCTGCTGCAGCGCAGCGGTATCGCCCAATGCCACCAACACTTCACACGCCGATCTGCCCACACACATATATCCAGCGATTGTTGCCAAAAATTAGGGTTGGCCAAAAAATACCGTGGGCCAAAAATTGACCCATGGAAGATCCAAAGGTGGCCGAAAAAAGGTTCAAGGGCCCAAAAAAGTTAAAGGCCAAAAAAAAGTTAAGGTCAGGCTAAAATTTTGGGTTCAAAAACATAAAGGTCAAAGGTCAGTCACGGTCAAGGTCAAAAAAAGGTCAAGGTCAGTCAAGCGGCAGGTAGGTTGTCAAGGTCATTCTCGGTTCCAATACTGGCCCCCCTACTACTTTCCGTTGCTTGAACAGTAATGTGTATAAGGCATACCTCTCTAAAACTAGCTAATTTCAAAGATGTGTTTTAAAAATCTACTTACTTTCTGTGATTCGTCAAAGGTTAAACAAAACTTGGATCTGAAATGAATATATATTATACTACTATATATATATTATATTATATATTATATATAATAATCACGTATATATATATATATATATATATATATATATAATATATATATATTATATATTATATATATATATTACTATATATTACTATATA
The DNA here is from genome assembly GCA_015478945.1 of Trachelipus rathkii. Lineage (NCBI taxonomy): Eukaryota > Metazoa > Arthropoda > Malacostraca > Isopoda > Trachelipodidae > Trachelipus > Trachelipus rathkii. The sequence goes on along the minus strand of JABUQX010108492.1, from coordinate 63,980 downwards.
TATATACAATTAACGTTTACACACACACAGAATAATTCCTCATGAAGGTAGATTCTTTCCCGTTGAGAAAGGGGCATAGGACATTTTTTTATTTTTCCCGTCCACTACGCTATTCATTATATTAATTATTATTATTATCTATTATATTATTGATTATCTATTATTATATTATTATTATTATTATTATTATTCATTATTATTATATTATTATTATATTTCATTATTATATCTATTATCCTATTTATTATTGACGTGGTATTACTTAACTTTATTATAATTATCTATACACGTGATTACCATTTTTAAAATATTTCTGTCATTAAGTTCTTTCGATGTCAAGATATTACTGTCAACCCATTATATAATCTTGACCATTCGCCATGGACCCATCTTTACTTTTGTATTCTGTACATTTGTTTTAGAGCCTTGAATCTTTATAACTTCTTTTCCATTTTATTCCAATTTTTTTTTCTTTTTGCACGCTCTATTTTTTATATATTAGCGTTACCGTTACTGTTGAGCGGACTAAGTGTGATAACACCTCCTTCCCGTAGTAGGTTCGAAATCTGCCTTCCGCCTATGTGGATGGGTTGTGTTTTGTCTATTACATTTTTTGTTGGTGCGAACTCACATCCTAGAACCAGATTTAGTCTTCTTGGACCACTTTGTGTCCGCTTCGAACCCTTTCTGACAGGATACCCCAGTAACAAGGGATGTATCACCCACACCCTGAAGTGGATCTCCGTGCACAACCTTGTGGCGTCGATATTCAATCAACAAGACCCCCCCCATTCACTATATTTATCGAAAGGAACTCAGAATTAAATGTGATTCCCATCGGACCCTGCTTGAGTTAACGTTCCCGACTCTGCTTTGAATTATGGACCGCTCTTTTGGAATAAAACTTAGAAGCTGGACACCATGGACTTCTCTTTTCAACTGCGAGAGCGTCCCCACTCCAGCAACACTTTGCGTTAGCATAGTCATTCACCCCTTATTAGAACTGTTGACAATGGATTAAAAGTCTCTTGCATACTGACGATCTGAACTAAGCTTGAATGAGGAATGGAAATCCATTGTTAATAAGATTACATCTGCAGCAAGAGTGCAACCGGTGGAAAATCGTTACTACTTTGGTGAATATTAAAATTTTTCGACTCTCAAATTGACATTACTTGAAAACTTTTTAAAGCGTTTACAGTTTTTGCAGATGAGGAAAGATACCTTCTCCGTGAGAGGAGATTCTGGAGGACCTTAAGGTATAACGGTTTTCTGATCAATGAGATTATATAGATCTTCTCCACGAAGTAGAAGTTCCACAATGCTCATAATTCCGTCTCGTTATTACCTTTCTACCTCACATTTCCTCTCTAATGTCAAGATTGGGCGTACCTCTCAAGAATTCCTGTCCAGATTTACCTAACATTCCAATGGCTAGTAGGTATCAATTTCAAAGTATCTTCACCCAAAAAATAATTGCTCTCATGGCAGATCATATTTCGCTGCCCTAATCCTTCTTTACTGTTAACAGACTTCCAAGCGGGAAACCACAAGTATTGCAGGTCTTAAACGTTCCATATTTCAGGTTGAGCAGGAGGTTCAGCCACTAATGTAATTTGCATAAATTGAGCAAACTTGACGGAAATCGTAAATTTGAGTGCGGGAACAGAAAGACCACTCTTAAGTTGTAGTCTTATTCGCTAGCAGCTAGTCGCATTCTCTTAACGTCAGATTCCTGAGGAATCAGTGTACTAATCTTAAACTACAGCAATCTCTACTTTCAGTCTGATGACTGCTCTGACTTTCAACCCTACCATTCCCCAGCTATCCCTCTACTAGTATTTGCTCACCAAAGTTTCCAAGGCTGACCACTGCTTCTCTTTTGCTAAAACAACTACCAGTCAGCTCTTCCCAATCCAAGAGATAGAGAAATTCAAACTCTCACCCGTTACTCCAATAGCAAAGAACCATCCTTAAATGGAGGCCAATCAATTGTAACTATTGTAACGAAGCTGATGACTTCAGCGTGTCAAAATTATCTTATTAAGGCTACATTCTTTCATAGGTATTGTAGGGGTTAATATGCAAACTTTGAGAAATTGGTTTCCTTATTTAGGGATTAACACCTAAATACACTCTGGAAAAAAATAAGACACACTTTGCACGTTTAACCATGAATAACATTAACTATTTTATAATGTTCTTTATTACATAAAAATATGTAGTTTGAAAGTAATCACCGAAATCATTTTAGCGGTATTACAGATAGCGTTTCAACTGTTTACAAAGATATGAAGGGAAAGTAAGGAAACGAAAGAAAAAAAGTGACTAATAAAATTGGATTTCAGCAGAGATAGAAGAAGTAAAAGTAAGTCTGACTATTACGATGTATGTTACGCCCACCCTTCCCCGTCCTAATAACTGCTTCTACCGGTTTCTCATGGGCCTGAAGTGGCTGAAGCCACTCAAGTTTTGTTCTTTTTCACACAGGGCTAATTCAATATGTTTTTACTAGATAGTGCAATTAGGCCGCTCAGCATTCGTCTGCTGAATTGAAGGTCTCTGGAGACTAGTGCATATACTAGAAAACCACGATCGGAAGAACTCCGGTTTTTCTTAACTCATGCCTACTGGTCCTTCTTAACTACAACAACAACTTGGTTACCTTCGTAGGGTGACTATTAGTGAACGGACAGTGGGACGGGCTTCGGAATAGGAACTCCATCAAACAGCAAACGGGCCACACACATGACTTTAGAGCAGCTAAAACGACTTTATTTTGAGGATAAACCTTGTTGGACGTTGGGACATTGGCGTGCCGTTGGGACCATGACGATTTGTCTCTAGAATAATCAATTGGGAGTGAGGGGTCTACCGCAGGTCGAATGCGGTTTTGCGCATTTCTTCATAGAAGAACGAGTCTGTTACCCAGCGTGAGATTCCCGCATGAGACAAAAATGACCTTATCTATATTGTTGGACTGAATAGTGAACCTCGATAAAAGGTCCACGACCCCAGCACACTGAGGCATCGGGGAGATTCTTGCTGAAAGTTTGTCTGGGTAGGCTTTCTGGTAAAGCCACTATAATATCAGACTTATATCAAGCTTACTGTCCTGGTACCGCGAGCACGTATATGTCTCAGTCATGCAGTGGTCATCACATAGTCCTGACATGAACCACATAGAACATCTTTGGAACAGGCGAGGGAAATAGTTCGGGCGGGAATTCATGTTACTTCGTTCTCAGGACTTCGAGACTGACAATCAAAGAAGAGTGGCAAGAATATTCGGCAAGATTTTTATTTATTATGTTAATCGAAGGTTCAGGCAAGGAGGGTGACACAGTTGATAAGAATAAAACTACTTTTATATGTTTTCTTTCGTTGTTGAGAAATCCATTTTTAGTTCCCTTTTTTTCCACTTTAACCCATTCCTACCATCGTAAACGTTTGGAAAAGTACATGTACCCTTAAATTGTATTTAACAGCAAAGTGACCTTTCAAATTACAAATTTTTATGTAATATAGCATATCATAAGATAATTGATGTTATGGGTGGGCCGATTTTCATGAGGTGTATCAGATTGAAGGCGAAAGCTTCTGTTTTGTTTGGAAGTATCTTTCTTTCACTTATGATATCGGTAGAAAAAAAAGTAGATTTTTCCTGGTGGGGAGAATTTTTATTTATAAATCAGTTTGCATACCCAAATCATCATCCGAACAACTAGGATAATTCACCTACTTTGCAATAATTCTGTGTGTTCACTTTATTTAGTACCCAGTACTCCTGTTGCAAGTTGGTTGTATGATCTTTTTCGACAGTTCGCAACTTCCGTTATTATCAACGGAGTTTGATACGTCATGTATCATTGGGAGTTTTGAGATTGCATCATAAATGCGACTATTTGAGTGGTTCTTTTCCCAAAAGTATGCCTTGGGCTACCTCGGTTCTTGCTTGCCTAACGTGACATGGTTCTACTTATGTCACGCTGTGTTCATGTCAATACTTGATCATTTTCACGATTGGTTTTCGTTTCGCTTTTTGTACTGGAGCAATCATTACTAATTTCCTGTATGATTAACACCCGTCCGCCTCTCAGGCTACAAACCAGTTGGAGGTATCAACGAGCAGATTGGGCATCATTTTCGAACAACTGTCATCACTCAGTTATTTCTGCTGATGCGTTTTTAACTACAGACAGGCTTTTATCTTTTTCGTTTCGTATTTCTCTCATTTGTTAATCCCGTATTCCATGTTTAGGCCCAAATGTCTTCGGTTGTCCGCCATCTCCCAGGTGGTCGACTGAATGTACCAAATAGAAAACAAAGAAGAAAATTTTCACAGTATAAGAATTATAAAACAGTCTATAAATTAATTTCCTACAAAATGAAGTGGCACCTTTAGGTTACACTTTTGTAATTGAAAATGGGATTTTTAGTACCTATGCTTCCACGGTAAATGAATCCACAACGCCTTTCTGTTGGGAGAAGGTATGAGAAATTTTCTCGACTGTCCTAACAGCTCCCCACTTGTTCCTCAGTGGCGGGTGTTAGTAATACATGAGTTAGTCACGTAGGCTTCTGGATGGAATCAAAATTATATATGTTGGTAGTGAAACGAGTGTAAAAATATGGAAGGGCAGTGAATTGTTTAATACTAATTTTCAATGAGGCAGGGATATGTTATGTCTACATGGTTATTTAATTTGCATATGAATGGGGTAATAAAAGAATTAAAAATTGGGGTGGCGGAGATGGTGTTAGTCTGATGGGAGAATGGTAGGGTGTGGAGGATTCGCGCCTTATTAGACGCTTGATGATTTGGTTTGTCCTGGCGAATCTGTGAAGAAAGTTTGAGGTTTAGTATAAGGGAGGTTTGAAAGTAAATGTAGATAAGAGTAAAGATATGGTTGTGAGAGTGTCAGTTGGCCAAATCATGTTGGATGATAAGCAATTGGAACAAGTATCTGATTTTAAATAATTAGACCATATGTTGGATGAAAATGAAACGCATGATGCAGAGTATAATAAAAGTTATGAGTGGAAGGAAGGTTGTTTATATATATATATATATATATATATATATATATATATATATATATATATATATAATATATATATATATATATATAAAATATATATACTATATATATATATAAATTTTATATATATATATACTATTACTCTTCTATATATATATATATATATATATATATATATAGTGTTCTTATTATATAATATTTATATGGTTTCCGAAGATAGATTAAAGTGTTAAAAGAGCTATATAGTGAAGTTAGCCATAAATTGATGTAAAAAAATTTTCTTTATCTATTAAAAAATCAAAGAAAACGATAATTGGCCTAACATTTTTATCTGACAATGTTTATGTCAGTATTTTACAAGCTTAAGCTATAGTTTATATTTATAATTTATATTATATACATTTTATTTTGTAATAAAATGTTTGTTTATTAGAATATAATGTTTTTTATTTATATAATACTATTTGTTATACTTGTTATATTGTGTAACTAAGCGAGAGACCCAGGTTCGTCACTGGTCGGTCGTGTGAATGTGAGCTATTAGCTGCGTTTCCAGAAGCCCAAGTGCAGCCCGTGTGCAAAATCGACTCAGAAACGCTTCGAATTGAAAAAATTACATTGACCAATCAGAGAACAGGAAATTTGAGTACCTGGAAACGGCCGAGCGCGCCCGTCGGATCAGCTGACAATTGTAAACAATACTCTTATACTTATATTTATCTATTTCATGAAATTATACGATAAATTTAGTATCCTTAATATAAAAGTAAACTAAAATATTAAAAAACCTTTGGCAAGCCATTTCCGACACATGTTTTGTAAAGAAATTTGTTTGTAAACAAGCAGCCCGCCCGTTTACTAATTCCCAAAATCGAGGATTTAACAACGGGCGCCTGACTGTGACGTTTACATGACGTAGAAGTGCGCAAACGGGCGCTGGAAACGGTGCATATGCGCCTGTGTGCCCGCCCGGGCTGCAGTCGGGCTTCTGGAAACGCGGCTATTCTCTTCTTGCCTTCGGCTCTCTTGTCTTTGATGAGCTTCTCCTTGAGTTATTTGAGATTAAACGACGTTATTGGAATGGATTTATTCATAAAAATCACATTTTAACTTATGCAAAATGTTTGCTGTAATTGACACAAGTACAGGAGTTTTTAAGATAAAAAATATTATATATAAATGTTACGTTAAAATTGAAATTTGTTGAGGTCTATCAAAATTAGATTTTTGTAGTTTTCAAATTTCGCTGGGACATTCCGCGATATTTGACAGGAATCTTTAAATGAACCAATATATCAGAGTTTTTTTTATACTGTTGATACCACCACTCACGGGCAGAACCCCAATCTAGGAGGGGGTGTGTTCAATTTTTAACTCTGAGCAAGGCTGAGCCAAGAAGTTCTTGGCTCAGTCTTGCTCAGAGTTAAAAATTGAACACACCCTCTAGATTCTGCAGTGTGTCGGCTGGTAGCAAGGCTCCTGACCTCAATGATTCGTTTGGAATTCCTATCCATCGCGGAATCCCAGCAGTAGCCTAGTGATACGATGGGCAGCAAATTTCAATTACTAACATGTGCTATATATATAATATTTTATCTAAAGCTTGCTGTCAGGCTGCATAAATTAAGCTTTCCAAAATAACAGGTGAAAAATTAAAGCATCAATAAATAACACTGAAAGTTCGCAAAGGCAAGAAAGCCGAAGATGAAAAAGAAGAAAAAAATCCAAGAAGAGATCGGAGACAAACTTCTCAACTAAATAGCTGGTTGCCCTAGGAAAGAAATCAGACAACAAACAACAACAGCAGTTCCCAGCGGAAGACCGGATCAGGGAAGAAGCTTCGAGCACTACAGGACCAGGGAAGACATGAATAGCAGTCACACCGTTAATACCCAGGCTTACCAGCCCCAGTTTAATGTGACTATTTCCGTCGACACTATGGCAACTATTTATTCTCTCTACGGAAGAACTCATAGATTACATCTTTGGTCAGTATTTTTCTATTCAGCTCTCTGTTTAGAACAGAAGAAAGATTCATCCATATATGGTATTACATACAATACAATGGACACCACATATCACTGCTACTATGAATGGATGGATAATCTGAAAAAATAAGTCACCATCAGTATGTATTTTGTAGTATGTACAATACAATGGCGAACCACATACCACTGCTATTATATATATATATATATATATATATATATATATATATATATATATATATATATATATATATATATATATATATATATATATATATATATTGCTGTTATTATTATATATATATATATATATATAGTGTTATCAATTTCAATATAGTGATATGTTTACTACAATGGAGGACCTCGTACCACTATCACTGTATTATCTTCATTCAAGCTGTGTTCTTCTTTGTGATTCTTACTTCCTTCAACATCGCACTAGAGAAATCAACATCAAGCTTCATACATTTCTGACAAGGTACCTCAATCGGTTGTTGATTCGCCTTCACAGATGTTACTTCAATCGGATGATGATTCGCTTCCACTGACGACCTCTTCATCTACTGAACAGCAGGAACAAGCATCAGTGTAGACGTAACCTAGTGCGTAAAGTGAGTTTTAATAATTAATTCAGTGAATTTTGTGCTGTATTATAATGTGTTCTTATTATATATTGTTTATATAGTGTTCTTATTATATATTGTCTATATAGTATCAAAAGGTAAATCAAATTGTTAAAAGTGTTAAATAAAATAATTTCTCTATCTAATAGAAAATCAAAGAAAACGATAATTGGGCTAACCTTTATATCTGATAATGTTTACTTCAGTATTTTGAAAGATTAAACTTTGTTTATATTCATAATTTATGTTATACACAATTTATTTTGTAATTAAATGTTTATTTATTAGAATATAATGTTGCTTTTTTATATATAATACTATTTGTTATATTTGTTATATTGTCTAGGTACCTGTGATCTTTTGGTTCATTTAAAGATTTCCGCCAAATATAGCGGAATGAATATTCCAGCGAAATTTGAAAACGACAAAATCTAATTTTGATAGATTTATCCTCAGATCTCGATTTCAACGATATATATATATACATATATATATATATATATATATATATATATATATATATATATATATAAAAATAAAATATATATATATATATATATATATATATATATATATATATATATATATATATATATATATATATATATATATATATATATATATATTATTTTTTAATCTTAAAAACTCCTGTACTTGTGCCGATTGCAGCAAACATTTTGTATAAATTTAAATGTGATTTTAAGATTATAACCATTACAATAATCAAAATTGTTTGATTCCCTTCTATATAGAGTTAAGCTAAAAAGGGTTATAACTATTTTATTATTATTGGTTCGCAGACTTGATGCACAAAGCGTAAAAAACATAGCTACCTAGGGGTGAAGAGGCGACTCCTACAGTGAATGTAGACTTAGCGGTAGTAACTGTCTATTTAGGTTTCTTAACGTAAAAGGAGTCATTACGAGAAACTTCAAAACAACAATCAACTACTACCTGTGCAGTGGAGGAACAAGAAGAAGAGATAACTACAAGCCCCTCCACTATATATATATATATATATATATATATATATATATATATATATATATATATATATATATATATATATATATATATATATATATATATATATATATATACGTAGCTCGGTGAAAATATTTTATTTGAATAATGGAAGCTTCTCTAAGCTCAGGTTACTGGAGGAAATACTACAAACGTGTATGCATTTACAATTATTAACGAATTCAGGTCATTGTTAGAAGCGTTAACTCTTTGAATTCTCAATTTAATCAACAGGAAATGCACAAAATTTCTTGTTCTCTTCTCTTCTTGTTTATACAGCCTCTTCCCTTGCATATTCCACAAGTAATTTTCCATTGTTTTTAATAAAACTATTAAACTACGCCTTATATAGAAATAGACATTCTTTAGGTTTAGGTTCATTATTACAAGTTTTATATTTCATAAATGTTTTTATCTTTTCTCACGTGCGCAGTAACTATTTGTAATATTTTTGTTATTCCGATCTAACATAATGTAAATGCATCAGTAAATTTGTTTATTATCAATATATCGAAATCAAACGCTTATCTGCAAACTGAGAATATATTCTTTGTGTATTGAGTTTCTTCAACTTTGGTTGATACTTGATAATGAAGATATCAAAATGAGAAATAAGAGTTGCTAATAAGAGAATTTTTGGTTCAGTTACACAATTAATTTCCCAATATAAATTTATTAACCTCTAAAAATTTCAAGGTAAATTTCATTTAATTTTTCTTCAAAATTTGATAAAAGGGGAATATTATGAATTTTCACCATTTGATAATATATATATATATATATATATATATATATATATATATATATATATATATATATATATATATATATATATATATATATATATATATATATATATATATATATATATATATATATATATATCTATATATATATAAGGGTGCTAATACTTGCTAAGATTGGTGGTTTCTTTTATGAACAAACACCCTGGATAAGATTATGGTGGTAATTTAAAGATCCATATTTTGAATGAGGTTTTTATTCAACATAAGTAAAGATATTAAATGAAAGTAAAGTAACAAAAGTCCCTTCTGTTGAGATACTCTCTCTCTTCGTAAGCGAATTAGTAGTCACGGACTTTCCAACGCGTTTACCACACTTGCCTGACTCTTCGTTTTAGCGAAAATTTGTGATCGAAATTCGGAGTCGTGTAGGAAGGGGAAACTGGACAACGATGGTCAAAATGACCAACGCTGATTTTACCTTCCTTGGACCTTTTTTGAGCCCAATTTTTTACCTGCCCTTGACCATTTTTGACCTTTTACCTTTTTGGGCTTGACCTTTTTGAGCCCAAATTTTTTACCTGACCTTGACCTTTTTGGGCCTTTACCTTTTTGGGACTTTACCTTTTTTCGACCAACCCTCCGTCTTCCATGGGTCATTTTTGGCCACAGTATTTCCCAGCTTAGCCCTAATTTTTTGGGAACCCAAATTTTTGAGAACCCTAATTTTTGAGAACCCTAATTTTGAGAACCCTAATTTTTGAGAACCTAATTTTTTGAGAACCTAATTTTTCAGCAACCTAATTTTTGGCAGCTCTTCGAAGAAGGGTTGCATCAAACGGTGCGTCAGCTTGTGCCAAATTGTACGTATTGCCCCTATTTTTGCGCCCCCTAATTTTTCGACCATGGGTCAATTTTGCCCACGGTATTTTGTCCTTCCTTTAGGGGCTTAGCCCTTTTTGATGTCTTAACCTTGTTTGACCATGATATTTCGGCCTTGACCTTGCCAGATACCATGGGTCATTTTTGGCCCACGGTAATTTTTGGCTACCCTTTGGTCTTCCATGGGTCAATTTTGGCCCACGGTAATTTTTGGCTACCCTTTGGTCTTCCATGGGTCAATTTTGGCCCACGGTAATTTTCGACCAGCCCTTTGATTCTTCCATGGGTCAATTTTGGCCCACTGTAATTTTTTGGCCACTCGTGTCCCACCCGTCCATATTTCGTTCCTAACTTGAACGCATGTATGGATCTATCCTACACGAACACCTACACACACACACACACACACACACACACACACACACTTACACTTATACACACATTCACTATGACACTTATACACACACATTCACTATGACACTTACATTTAACCATAGACACTTACATTTACACTTATACACACGTACAAACACACGACCAATCCTTTGGTCTTCCATGGGTCAATTTTGACCCACCCTAATTTTTGGCCACCCTTTAGGGACTTAGCCCTTTTTTGATGTCTTAACCTTGTTTGACCATGATATTTCGGCCTTGACCTTACCATATACCATGGGTCAATTTTGACCCACGCTAACTTGATGGCTTTGATGGTTCCCAATCACCGTAAGAAGTACCTAGGGATGTTCTATTAGTGTTCTATGATTATTCTATGAGTGCCAGGTGAGTGCCAGGCGAGTGCCAAGTGAGTGCCAATGAGTGCCAATGAGTGCCAAGTGAGTGCCAATGAGTGCCAAGTAAGTGCCACATAGTGCCAAGTGAGTGCCACATAGTGCCAACTGAGTGCCACTTTTTTCAAGCCTTTTCTAGCCTCCCCTGAGCCTAGAATAGCCCTAATATGGGTGTCTACCCCTAGGTTATAAGGTATGAGGATTCGATTGGTGTATATTACAAGTTGCTAGGATGCTTCCTACTATGAGTTAGTCTTTTTCTAACACTTATACACACATACACTACGACACTTATACACACATTCACTATGACACTTATACACACTATGACACTTACATTAAACCATATACACTTACACTCACACCCACACAATACACTTACACTCACACACTCGATATTTTGATGCCTCAACTTTGATGCCTCAACTTTGATGTCTCAACTTTGATGCCCCAGCATAAATGCCTCAGCATTGATGACTCATCTTTGATGACGTCATCTTTGATGCCATCTATATTGATGATTCATCTTTGATGACGTCATCTTTGATGGCTCATCTCTACGCCACATCATAGAACAGAGTTAATATTAATGTCTTCCCCTAGTTCATAATTGGAACACCAGGGCGCCGCATGCGCCCTCGCCTAGAACAGCAGCCCCGCACCCGCAGGTACGATCCGCCACGTCCCACGCCCGCGCGTTCCCGCCCGCCGCGTGCGCCGCAGGCGCAATATTCCCGCGTTCCCGCCCGCCGCGTGCGCTCCACCAGGTAACAATATTCCCTTCCCCTGCCACGTGCGCCGCAGGCTCAATATTCCTGCGGGAATGAAAAATATATATATATACTATAAGTCATTCATTTTTATTTCATACTTAAACATTTCAAAGAATTTCTTTTCAAATATACTATGAGTCATTCATTTTTATTTCATACTTAAACATTTTTATTAAAAACATTTTCGCGAACCTAAAACTGTAACTCATTACAGACCTATTATTTAACACATATATTTATTAACATTATTTTTACTTAATACTTTTTAATTTATAAATTTTAAAAATTGTATGTAGAAGAAAAAAAATCAGAGTGTCTGATATATAATCATTTTTATTTTACTACAATTGTACGAATTTTATTAAAATCATTAACATTACATACCTTAAAGCAGTAAATCCAGTAAATCAATAGAGTGTGACCTAACACCAGGGGTGATGGTATGCTTTGTTTACTGCTTTACTGCTTTAACTCATGTTTCTTTAACTCATGTTTTTACTGCTTTAACTCATATGTTTACTGTTTTCATAGTTATTAACATTACATACCTTAAAGCAGTAAATCAGTAAATCAATAGAGTGCGACCTAGCAACATAGGGCTTAGTATGCTTTTGTTTTACTGCTTTACTGCTTTAACTCATGTTTTACTGCTTTAACTCATATGTTTTACTGCTTTAACTCATATATTTATTAACATTACATACCTTAAAGCAGTAAATCAGTAAATCAATAAGAGGTGTGACTAACACCAAGAGTTAGTATGCTTTTGTTTTACTGTTTTACTGCTTTAACTTTCTGCTTTACTGCTTTAACTTTCTGCTTTACTGCTTTAACTTTCTGCTTTACTGTTTTAACTTTCTGCTTTACTGTTTTAACTCATATATTTATTAACATTATGTTTTTTATTTTGTTTTAATACTTTTTATTTATTTTATTATTATTTTTATTTATTTTTATTATTATTTTTATTATTTTTATTATTTTATTTTTATTATTTTTATTATTTTTATTATTTTTATTATTATACTTAGTGTTATTTACTTCATGCCTGTTTTTTATTTTGTTTTAATACTTTTTATTTATTTTATTATTATTTTTATTTATTTTTATTATTATTTTTATTATTTTTATTATTTTTATTTTTATTATTTTATTATTTTTATTTTTATTTTATTATTCTTATTGTTATTTACTTCATGCCTATTGTTATTATTATTTAGAACACACATTCACTATGACACTTATACACACATTCACTATGACACTTACATTCACTATGCCACTTACATTTACCCATAGACACTTACATTTACACTTATACACACGCGGTCACACACACACACACACACACACACACACACACACACACACTTACACTTATACACACATTCACTATGACACTTATACACACATTCACTATGACACTTACATTTAGCCATAGACACTTACATTTACACTTATACACACACACACACACGCACACACACACACACACACTCACACAGATTTACTTACACACGCAGATTTACTTACACATATAACGTATAATTTATTAAAACATTTTATGTTTTAATTAAACACGTACATTTATATTACTCATTCAAATATAACTAAAATTATTTCAAAGTTTCTTAAAACTTCTATAATAAATCAATCATTATCTTTGAACAAAGAAATTATTATTAACTGTTAATACTTTTTGTTTATAAATTTTATAACTATCAAGTTTTAAAATAACTTTTACTAAAATTTTATGAAATTTTATTAAAAACATATATTTTACGTACCTTAAAGCAATAAATCAGTAAGGTCAGCCCCTAGCACCTCTACATCAAGCTATGCCGCGTTATGTTCTATTTACTTACTGCAACATAACATTTATTTTATTAAAATCTTTTAAGTTCTTATTTAAAAATAGCAATTATTCTTACTTTTATATTATTCGCTCGATGTTAACTAAAAATATTTCAAATTTTTTTAAATAATTCGGATTTTCTTTTATTATTATTATTATTATTATTATTATTATTATTATTATTATTATTATTATTATTATTATTATTATTATTATTATTATTATCTATGTGTACATTGGCAATCCATCACGAGAAAACACAACAACCCGCACTCCTTACAGATACGAAACTGACCTCTCTCTGTAAAAAGTGTTGAAATATCCTTTTTGTATCCCAGGGCGATTTAGACCTAATTCCAGGTCAAAATATATTTCAAACTGACCTTTTCTGTAAAATGTGGTGCGTAACTACGTTAGGCCTAAATTTAGTCTTAAATTTAGGATAAGCCTTTTTTGTATCCCATGCTGGTTTAAGCCTAATACCAGGTCAAAAGAGTAATTCCAGTATAGACAAGAATCGAGAATCAATAATTATTATTATTTTATAAATATATTTCAAAACTTCAAGCATGCTGGATCGGTAGACCTTTCGAGTTGCTAAGGAAGAAATGTTTACCTTTCTTGTAAGTGGGAAGGAGTAATCCTTATCTCTATATGACCTCATATGTGATTGTCGAGAATTATTTTATCGCTTTTTTGGTTTTTACGTATGTAAAAACATGTTTTTCATATCTGAACCTGGGGCTCGTTTATTTAAACTCTTAACATACATGCAATATTTATTTAAGAAAGTAAAAATAAGGATAATAAAACTTTACTATATAATTAAAATTTAATAATCATTAACTTACAATGATTTATATATATATAATATATATATATATATACTTTTAATATATATATATATATATATACTTCTCCTGCTATATATATATATATATATATATATATATATATATATATATATAAGGATAACATTAAATATATACAAAGAGTGTTAAATATATTTACAATGATTTTATATAAGGTTAACATTAAATATAATACAGGAATATTATTATATATAACTACATACATTTTACACATAATGTTTATGATTATTTTATATTAAAATTCTCTAAATCTTTGCACAAATATGCCAATCATTTATATCATTATCGATGATATAGTTTCGTATCTCAATAATACCTTCAGTTAACACATATAAAAAGTTCCCACTCAGATATCATAGTATATTTACATTCTGGGTCACCTGCATAAATACTTTCTTGCCATTGTTTCTAAGTAGATAAATGAATTTCTGTACGTCTATAGAACTTAGGAAGCGGTCGATGATAACCGTAGGATCATCGATCAGGGTTTTTCTTAAATGCGTAGTATTCTCGGTATAACATGTAATGAATTACGGTTACGTAATTAATTAGATAACACATATGTCTTCTTCAGCTGTATTAACATGCGCTTACGTACCTCTAACATATATTTCATCTGCGCTAGGCCTGAAATGTAGAATCCAAATGATGTAGAGGTTCAAATACTCCTGTTTCATTATTTCTCTCCCATAATCTAACTTCCAAACTGATTATGTTTTGATGTTTATAAAATGATAGAGTAAGTTTTGCTTATCGCTGGTTTCTTCGCACAGGCTAATAGCTGTTTCGGTCCAGTTTAAAGCTGAGCTTGGTTTAAAGTATTCTGTAAGCCACTCTTCAGTGTAATTACATATACAAAGTAATTCATCTGGACTCACGAAAATACGCTTGGTATTATAAAAGGGTGATTGGGTAGCACACTTGAAAATTTCAAATCCATCGGGTGTATTTTAATATAAAAATTATTCCCTACTTCCTGGGATCTTGATTTCCCACTGGATAATGTCTTGTATTGAGGTATACATGTTAAGATTGGTTCATGATATACACTTAGTGAAAATAGAACTTTTAGCTAAACCAGAACTTGTGCTTGCAAGAGCCAAAGAACAGGAGTATGATTTTAAAATGAGTTTGGATCTAAAAACACGCATCCTCAATATAATTTTCATCAATCACAGATAAAAGGTTCAGGATATGAAGAAAAAAACATGTTTTTACATACGTAAAACCAAAAAAGCGATAAAAATAATTCTCGACCAATCACATACGAGTCATATAGAGATAAGGATTACTCCGGCCACTCACAAGTAAGGAAAACATTTCCTTCTTACCTGATTAAAGGATCTTACCGATCCAGCATGTTTCAGTTTGAAATATATTTATAAAATAATAATAACATTGATTCTCGATTCTTGTCTATACTGGAATTACCTTTTGACCTGGTATTAGGCTTAAATCAGCCTGGGATACAAAAAGGCTTATCCTAAATTTAAGACTAAATTTAGGCCTAACGTAGTTATTGCACCACATTTACAGAAAAATGTCAGTTTGAAATATATTTTGACCTGGAGTTAGGCCTAAATCGCCGATACAAAAAGGATTATCCTACAACACATTTTACAGAGAGAGGTCAGTTTCGTATCTGTAAGAAGTGCGGGTTGTTGTGTTTTCTCGTGATGGATTGTCAATGTACATAGATAATAATAATAATAATAATAATAATAATAATAATAATAATAATAAAGAAAATCCGAATTATTTAAAAAACTTTGAAATATTTTTAGTTAACATCGAGCGAATAATATAAATGTAAGTGAATAATTTTATTTTAAATAAGAACTTAAAAAAATTTTAATAAAAAAAATGTTATGTTAGCAGTAAGTCAATAGAACATGGCACTGACATAGCTTGGTGTAGAGGGTGCTAGGGGCTGACCTTACTGATTTGCTGATTTAAAGGTACGTAAAATATATGTTTTTAATAAAATTTCATAAAATTTAGTAAAAGTTATTTTAAAACTTGATAGTTATAAAATTTATAAACAAAAGTATTAACAGTTAATAATAATTTCTTTGTTCAAAAATAATATTTGTATATTATAGAAGTTTTTAAGAAACTTTGAAATAATTTAAGTTATATTTGAATGAGTAATATAAATGTACGTGTTTAATTAAAACATAAAATGTTTTAATAAATTATACGTTATATGTGTAAGTAAATCTGCGTGTGTAAATAAATCTGTGTGTGAGTGGGTGTGTGTGTGTGCGTGTGTGTGTGTGTGTGTATAAGTGTAAATGTAAGTGTCTATGGCTAAATGTAAGTGTCATAGTGAATGTGTGTATAAGTGTCATAGTGAATGTGTGTATGTGTAAGTGTGTGTGTGTGTGTGTGTGTGTGTGTGTGTGTGTGTGTGTGTGACCACGTGTGTATAAGTGTAAATGTGAGTGTCTATGTGTAAGTGTCAGAGTGAATGTGTGTATAAGTGTCATAGTGAATGTGTATAAGTGTCAATAGTGAAAGTGTGTTCTAAATAATAATAATAGGCATGAAGTAGAAAAATAAAAATAATAACAAAAAAAAAAATAAAAAAAAAAATAAAAAAAAAAAATAATAAAAATAATAAAAATAATAATAAAAATAAATAAAAATAATAATAAAATAAATAAAAAGTATTAAAAAAAAATAAAAAACAGGCATGAAGTAAATAACACTAAGTATAATAATAAAAATAAAATAATAAAAATAATAAAAATAATAAAAATAAAATAATAAAAATAATAAAAATAATAATAAAAATAATAATAAAAATAATAAAAAAATAATAAAAATAAAATAATAAAAATAAAAATAATAAAATAAATAAAAAGTATTAAAACAAAATAAAAAACATAATGTTAATAAATATATGAGTTAAAGCAGTAAAACAGAAAGTTAAAACAGTAAAGCAGAAAGTTAAAGCAGTAAAGCAGAAAGTTAAAGCAGTGAAGCAGTAAAACAAAAGACTACGGAGCGGTGGTGGTAGATAATTAAAGTACTAATGACTAATTTACTATTTTAGAAGTATGTAATGTATATGAGTTAAAGCAGTAAAGCAGAAAGTTAAAGCAGTAAAGCAGAAAGTTAAAGCAGGAAAGCAGTAAAAAAAAAGCATACTAATCCCCCTTGGTGTTAGGTAACACATCTATTGATTTACTGATTTACTGCTTTAAGGGGAGACTTCATAACTAGACCCCTACTTTTGAAGCAAAATCAAAATTTTCACATTTTTTTATTATCTAAATGAAAAGATAACTGGTTACTGGACATCATGATAAGATATTATTTTATAAAAATTCTAAATAGTTTTTTAGACAGAATTTTATTTAGAGAGGTGTCGAACTAAAAATTTCAATTCCAGTCAAAATTGCAATTCAGGTTTAGGATCAAAAAATGTTTTATTTATAATTATAGAAAATCTAATTTTTTTTTCATATTCTCAACCTCTAGCTCATTCTTCGGATTTTACTAAGTCAAATAAATGGAGCCGGAACCGGAGCCAGAGCGGAGCCAGAGCCGGAACCGGAGCCAGAGCCGGAGCCAGACGGAGCCGGAGCCTGGGTATATTTTGTTCGTAAATGACATTGATGATTAAGAAAAATAAATGGTAAAAAGATGTACTGAACAATTTTCAAATAGTACAGAATCCTTAGTCGGATCGGGATCCGGAGTCGATCTGAAGTCAGCCGGAGTTGATGTCGGAGCCGGAGCCGAATTATGATTTCGAAGAATATATTTTTAGAAGATCTGCTGAACAATTTTCAAATAGTGCAGAAACCTTATTCGGATCCGGAGCTGAAGGCCAGAGTTGGGCCGGAGCCGGAGCCATAGCCGGAGCCAGGCCGGGCCAGTTCCGCAGATATGTTTTTCAAAAATATATTTTTAGATGAAAAATTTAATGCCAGAAGACATGTGAACAGTTTTCAAATAGTACAGAAACCTTAGTCGGATCGGGAGCCGAAGCCGGAGTCGAAGCCGGAGTCGGAGCCGGAGATTGGGTATGAATTTTTAAAAAAATATTTTTAGGTGAAAGATTTTGCCAGAAGACATACTGAACAATTTTCAAATAATTAGAAGAATCGTTAGTCGGATCGGATCGGAGTCGGGCAGAATGAAGTGGGAGCCAGTCAGAGCCCGTGCCCTAGTTTGATTTTTTTTTTTTCGAAAAATAATTTTAAGTGAAAAATCTGTTGTTAGATGGGGACAAAATTATTTTCAAATAAAAAAGAAACAGTTTGAGCCGAAGTGGGAGGAGGCCGGATTCGGGCGGATTTTGGGATAAATTTTTAAGAATTTTTTCAATGAAAAATTTGTTGCCAGAAGACGTGCTGAACAGGTTTCTAATGGTGCAGAAT
>JABUQX010108492.1:35000-40000 GCA_015478945.1 Trachelipus rathkii | reverse complement strand
AAAAGACGATGAAAAATTTCACTCGCGACGGGACTCGAACCATCACGACAAATGCGTCGCCGTTGAACATAATCTTAAGAGGTGAAAACCAGCCGATCCACCTCCCCAGAAAAAGAAGGCATCTCGAAAGTTTTCAAATCTCCTGCTTTGATATCACTGCTTTGAAACTCAATACTTATTTAAATCCACAGAAGGATGGTTGGAACCCTTGATGGGGCTACACGGCATTTTTCAGGGGTGTTCATGTGTTACAGGAGCAACCGACCAAAATCAAGGAACGCCGACATGCGCACAAGATGCTTGTTGCGACAAATTTGCAATAATAATAAGACGAAAAAAAATTCACTCGCGCCAGGACTCGAACCATCGACAACAGCGTCGCCGTTAGACAATGGCAGAGGTGGCTCTACCACTAGTCGATCCACCTCCCCAAAAAGAAGTCATCTCGGAAGACACGGAAATCTCCTGCTAGATATCACTGCTTTGAAGGCTTTCGCTACATATATAAATTCAGAGAAGGGTGGTTGGAACCCCCTCTGGGGCTACACGGCATTTATAAGGGGTGCTCATGGGTTACAGGAGCAGCCGACCAAAGTCAAGGATCACCGACATGCGCACAACATGCTCGTTGCGAGAAATTTGCAATAAGAAGACGAAAAAAAAATTTCACTCGCGCAGGACACGAACCATTGACAAGCGGCGTCGCCGTTAGACAATGTACAGGAGGCTTTACTACTACTAGTTCGATCCGCCTCTCCAAAAAAAAGACATCTCGGAACAGTTTCAAGTCACCTGCTTCGACATCACTGCTTTAAAAACTGGCCGCTTATTTAAATCGAGGTGAAGGTTGCTTGGAGCCTATATATATATAAAGTAGTATATAACATATATATATATATATATATATATATATATATATATATATATATATATATATATATATATATATATATATATATGCTAACTGCTACTATATATATATATATATATATATATATATATATATATATATATGAGAATAAAGTTTTTTTTTTTTGCCGTCTAAAAAATAAAAAAAAAATTCAAATGTTTATTTGTGTTTCTCTAGCATTTCATTTTTTACCTTACATGAGATATATAAAAAAAAATCATTAAAAAAAAAACGCTCATTTTTTTTTCTTAAAATTTGGTATCAAGCTCACATATAAACGTGTAAACAAACTGACGTTAATATTAAATGTTTTGGTAGAACGTAAGGTGGTGTCAGCCATGGTTGACTATTCTCTGTTCAAAAATTTAAAAAGTACTTTTCAGAGATTGTAAAATTTTCTTTAAAAAACAAATTTTCAAAATAAAGTGTCTAACTAAAATTTATTACCACACTAAATTGGAGTATTCTAGTGCAAAATTGAAATATCTTGAAAATTAAAGATTTTTTACGGCAGTTTTTGTGGAAATTCAAATTCCCTCTCCTCACCCCCTAAAAACTGTTCAAAAACGACAGTTTTTGTTTGTTTTCATAAAGTAAAAGATATCATAGTTGTTCATCAAAAAATATTTTTATCGGTTTTGGAATAGTTGAGATTTTGCTATGAATTCTCCCCTTAAGGTATGTAATGTTAATAAATATGGGCATGAGTTAAAGCAGTAAACATATGAGGTTAAAGCAGTAAAACATGAGAGTTAAAGCAGTAAATAAAGCAGTAAAACAAAAGCATACTAATCCCTTAGGTATTAGGTAACACCTCTATTGATTTACTGATTTACTGCTTTAAGGTATGTAAAGTTTATGTTTTTAATAAATATTTCGTACAACTGTAGTAAAATAAAATGATTATATATCAGACACTCTGGATTTTTCTTCTTACATACAATTTTTAAAAAAATTTATAAATTAAAGTATTAAGTAAAAGTATTAAGTAAAATAATGTTAATAAATATATGTGGTTAAATAATAGGACTGTAATGAGTTACAGTTTTAGGTTCGCGAAAATGTTTTTAATAAAAATGTATAAGTATGAAATAAAAATAAAATGACTTATAGTATATATATATATATATATATATATATATATATATATATATATATATATATATATATATATATATATATATATATATATATATATATATATATATATATATATATATATATATATATATATATATATATATATTTCAACAATAATATCAACCTTCGCTAACTGCTTTATATATCACTACCTCTATATTTTCATTCGCGCGGGAATATTGCGCCTGCGGGCGCACGCGGCGGGCGGGAACGCGGAAATATTGCGCCTGCGGGCGCACGCGGCGGGCGGGGACGCGGCGGATCGCACCTGCGGGTGCGGGGCTGATTGTCTTTGCGCGGAGGGCGCATGCGGCGCCCTGGTGTTCCAATTATGAACTGGGGGAAGACATTAATATTAACTCTGTTCTATGATGTGGCGTGGAGATGAGCCATCAAAGGTGATTTCATCAAAGATGAATCATCAATATAGATGGTATCAAAGATGACGTCATCAAAGATGAGTCATCAAAGATGAACCTTCAAAGTTGAGGCATCAAAGTTGAGGCAATAATGCTGAGGCATCAAAGTTGAGGCATTAATGCTGAGGCATCAAAGTTGAGGCATCAAAATATCGGGTGTGTCGAGTGTGGGAGTGTAAGTGTATCTGCGTGTGGGTGTGAGTGTAAGTGTCTATAGGTGTGTATAAGTGTCATAGTGTGTATAAGTGTCATAGTGAATGTGTGTATAAGTGTCGTAGTGTATGTGTGTATAAGTGTTAGAAAAAGACTAACTCATAGTAGGAAGCATCCTAGCAACTTGTAATATACACCAATCGAATCCTCATACCTTATAACCTAGGGGTAGACACCCATATTAGGGCTATTCTAGGCTCAGGGGAGGCTAGAAAAAGGCTTGAAAAGTGGCACTCGGTTGGCACTATGTGGCACTCCTTACTTGGCACTATCTTGGCGCTCACTTACTTGGCACTCATTGGCACTCATTGGCACTCACTTGGCACTCGCCTGGCACTCGCCTGGCACTCACCTGGCACTCATAGAATAATCATAGAACACTAATAGAACATCCCTAGGTACTTCTTACGGTGATTGGGAACCATCAAAGCCATCTAAAGTTATCGTGGGTCAAAAATTGACTGACCCATGGTATCTGGCAAAGTCAAGGCCGAAATATCATGGTCAAACAAGGTTAAGACATCAAAAAGGGCTAAGTCCCTAAAGGAAGGACAAAAAATTACCGTGGGTCAAAATTGACCCATGGAAGACCAAAGGATTGGTCGTGTGTTTGTACGTGTGTATAAGTGTAAATGTAAGTGTCTATGGTTAAATGTAAGTGTCATAGTGAATGTGTGTATAAGTGTCATAGTGAATGTGTGTATAGGAGTCAAAGTGTGTGTGTGTGAGATATATGTGTGTGTGTGTGTGTGTGTGTGTGTGTGTGTGTGTGTGTGTGTGTGTGTGTGTGTGTAGGTGTTCAAGTTAGGATAGATCCATACATACGTTCAAGTTAGAACGGAAATATGTGACGGGTGGGACACGAGTGGCCAAAAATTACCGTGGGCCAAAATTGACCCATGGAAGACCAAAGGGTAGCCAAAAATTACCGTGGGCCAAAATTGACCCATGGAAGACCAAAGGGTAGCCAAAAATTACCGTGGGCCAAAATTGACCCATGGAAGACCAAAGAAGGTAGCCAAAAAGTACCGTGGGCAAATGACCCATGGTATCTAGCAAGGTCAAGGCCGAAATATCATGGTTAATCAAGGCCAAAACAGTTAAAAAACGGGCTAAGCCCTAAAGGAAGATCAAAAATTACCATTGGGCAAGAAATTGACCCATGGTCGAAAAAATTGAGGGGCGCAAAATAGGGGCAATGTACAGCAGTTTGCTGACGCAACAAACCAACCCTTCTTCCCGAAGGGCTGCCAAGAATTAGGGTTTCCAGAAAATTAGGGTTCTCAAAAATTAGGGTTTCCGAAAAAATTAGGGTTCTCAAAAAATTAGGGTTCTCAAAAAATTAGGGTTCTCAAAAAATTTGGGTTCTCAAAAAATTAGGGCTGCCGAAAAATACCGTGGGCCAAAAATGACCCATGGAAGACGGAAGGGTTGGTCGAAAAAAAGGTAAAGTCCCAAAAAGGTAAAGGCCCAAAAAGGTCAAGGTCAGGTAAAAAATTTGGGCTCAAAAAAGGTCAAGCGACAAGGTCAAAAAAGGTCAAGGGCAGGGAAAAAATTGGGCTCGAAAAAGGTCAAGGTAAGGTAAAATCAGCGTTGTCCAGTTTCCCCTTCCTACTACTGGAGTCGCAGCCCTTCCTTGAAATTTATCTCTCTTGCCGAATTAATTTTGAACTCTGAACTCATTAACCTATCATCCATTCATTTCCTGGCCTTATCATATCCAGTTTTTTCAAGTGAAATGTTGAAACTGTTTTTAGACTTTTGTTATCTCAAGAAAAATTATTTATCTTTCTGAATGCAAAATATGATAAATTTTCCATTCTTTATTGCAACAGATGATAAACAACTTTTCAATTTCCACTTTTACCTTCAATCTCGTATGTTTTTACTCCCAAATCATTTTTCACTTTCATTATTTTCATTTCTTTCGCTTTATAAATTTCTTCGCTTTCCTAAGTTTTTTTTGTTTATCAACCCTTTTCATTTTCTTCACTTTTGAATGTTTTATACTAACTTAATTCCTCTCTTTATTCATCAAATAGGTCTATTCAAAAAATATTATATCCTTTCTTTCCAAAAAAAAGTAATACTTATGTTCTTTCTTCAATGTTATATATTATCGTTATCCTTGACATTATCAATTTCAAGGGCTTTACTATAATCAGTTTTATCTTAACTGGATTTATTGATCTAAGTATTTATATTTTAACACTTTTGTTCAAATGGAATAGCTTTTCTTTCTTCTCAATTAATGAGATCTTAAATTCTCCATAGATGCACATAGTTACATGTGATATCTTTATAAGTAAACAATGCTT
>JABUQX010108492.1:0-32500 GCA_015478945.1 Trachelipus rathkii | reverse complement strand
TTTGACTCCTCAGCGCCCGCTAGCTCAGTGGAAAGCACTCTCCCAACAAAGCGAGAGACACAGGTTCGTAACTGGTCGAGTGAGAGAATGTGAGGTGTTCTCTCCTTGGGCTTAGCTCTTCGTTTTACTCGGATGTAAAAATGAGTACGCCTCTTCCTTGATTAGGTGTTTGACCGTTTGCCCGTGAGTGGCGATGTTAAATCCTATGAAAAAGATATAGCTTTTAATGCGACACGTCATTGCACATAATATCATCTTTCTCGAGAAAATTATCCGACCCGAGACTTAATCGTTATGCTCAATCTTATATCTATTTCACTCTTAAAATTCGAAACACACTTCCTTTATCTATCTATTCCATTTTTTTTTATTCACACACTTTCAAATATAATAAGTGTATATGGATATGTATCCCATTAATTTCGTTCTACTCATTATTTTCCCCACTCTGATGGATCGAATTCAATATGTTTTTACCAAAGGAAACATTATATATATATATATAACCAACTAATTTTTAAAGGTATATGTATATATATGCTCTTATATATATATATATAATATATAACTTCTTCTTCTTCTTTCTTCAATATATATATAATAATATATGTAATCAGGGTATATATTTATATATAAAATATAATATATATATATATAATAATAACATATATATATATATATATATATAATAATAACTTTATAATATATATAATAATATATATATACATATGTAATAATATATATATATCACATTTATATGTTTGTAATAATAATATATATATATAACAATAATATATATATATATAATAATAATAATATATATATATATATATATATATAATATATATATATCTTTGCTATACTATATATATATATATATATATATATATATATATATATATATATATATATATATATATATTTAAAAATTGATTACCTATATCACACATTAAAAGAGTAAAACAGTAAAATGAAGTAAAAAGAAAAAAACAAAAACGAAAGGCAAAGATTAAAAATATGTTGTAACCAAGCTTTCCAACTCTTGCACTAAAGACTAAAGATGATTAAATCCTAATATGAACTACTGGATGGCTCTTGTTTGTTCGACCAAATTCATAATATATTCTTCTAAGAACCCTTAATAATGTTTATCTTTTATTTATTTAATAGGTTATGAATTTTTCTTTCTCCTGGATTTTTGATGATTTTTTTTTATATTTTTTATAATAAATATTCGATAAAACTTCTTTTCTCTACATTATCGCAAGATAAAATTATTTTGACAGAATTCATATCGATCGTATGATTATGTTTATTTCTATGTTATTATAACCAGAATTATGGTTCCCATTTTTCAAACTATATTTGTTGAAATACACGTCTTTTGAAATCATCGATTTCACAAAAAAAAAAAAAAATATCACAATTCTTCCAATCTATACAATAAACTGCTCATTACATTCTTCATTATTTAATTGAAATTTTAACATAATTTTTTATTTAGAGTGTTTGGAACTGACTGTATTAACCATACTCTATTTAAAGTTTTTATAATTTCGGCCTCTGTTTTTTGAATAGTCTCACCCAACACCCAACAAGTTTAATTTCTGCTTTATAAATACTTTGTTAATTAATATCATATTCTGGGTAATACAATGATTCTAAATATTTTTTATTTTTAAATAAATTTTAACTCATTATCAAGGTAACAAGGAATAAATCTCATTGCCCTTAAAAATTGTCCTGTAGTGATAACTTCTTTTGTGTCATAGAAGTTTATGGAGTACCAGTATATATATAAACATTGAAAATATTGATTTCCGATATAAAAAAGTTGGACAAAAGTTGTCATTAATGCCTTTCATTATATCCAGAAAAGACAATCTAAAATGTAAATTTAAACATTAAAAGCGACTAATTACCCATCTGTTGAGGGGTAAGGTCTCCACCCTTCTGGCGGTGGCCCTATTTTCCACGCTAAAAGGGCTTCCTATTGTGAAAATACAAATTCCTGTAGGAATTTTATTAAATAAATAATCTATTAGTGAAATTTAATGTTTGCATCCTTAGTAGGATAAGTGAAAGAAACGTCATTAGGTTAGCACAGTTGGGTTATTTTAAAGTTCAGATAGAAGATGCTAGATTAATAACTGTCGGAGTTTAAAGGATAAGTTAAGTCAGATTTTGATACGTTAACAACAACAATTGTTAGGTAAAAGAGTTTTTGAATGATGTCCCTCAGATTGATATTGATAGCTGGTTAATATATATATATATATTCTCACAAAACAAATACACAGTTAACAAAAAACGAATTTTCTAGTAAAAAAGTTTTTGAATGATCGTTCCCCTCAAATATTTTCAATCAGCACTGGTTAAATAATATATAAATATATATATATATATCTAAACTATGCAACGATTAGACTATATAGTTAATATATAGCTCACTTATAAGATATATTACTATTATAATATATACATCTTTCATATTAAGATCTACGCTTACTCTACTTACTTAAGCGTCTAAGTACACACCTAACCTACAACTATACATATATTATATATCTCACAAAACAAAAACACTTTTAAAATCTTAAATCCTAATTATAAGAAAGGAAATAAATTTAATTAAAGTTTTTCGTAAACATTTCATGCGAAATCTTTCTTAGAAATGAATTCAGATGTTAATTAGTTAGATCACCATTATATCAACCGTATATTGTTAATGCCTATTCACACACATCACACCCATCCTACACACACTACACACACACACACACACACACACAAAACACAACACACACACACCATATATGAATGCCGGCTGGTTCAAGACATTTTTTCAAGTACAAGACTTCTAAATGCATTGCTTCAAGTACAAAGTACAAGTTATCTCCTTAGGAATTTGTTCAAAGGTACAAAACTACATCAGTACAGACGATGTATCGCAAGATTAAAGTCACACAGTACAATGTACTTTAGAAACTTGCATATATATTATATATATATTTATTACCTATAGCATAGAAATAATATAAGTAGATCATACAACCTTTTGTCAAATTAGTCATCTCTCTATTATTATATTAGTACCATAATTATATATATGCTTATCTTATAACGATTTAATTTAGTTAGTACTCATACTATATATACCCTATTATTATCATCGATCATAATCATCATCATCGACATCATTCCTTCCCCCCACACCACCACCACCTTGATCACCCATCTCTTTCTCAAAATCCCCAAGAACCGGTGGGTCTAAGGTGCCCAGTAAAACGATGGCGCCCTGGGAAAAGCAGAAAAATTGCAGAAGAATATGAAGCAAATGAAAGAACGCCCAGGCCGTTATCGCCCCTCTGTTTACAATTAGTGAGAACGTTTCTGTTCGCATAATCCAGACAAGATCATCCTAGGCATCTTTCACGGGACCGTCAATGGACCCTCACTGTGGAAATCTCGTCAATGTGGAAGGGTCATTCCTTCGGCCCAGTGTGAGGCTACACACCATAAGTCCTCCACAAAAACCACCCACCATTCACATCCATCTGGTTTGAGGCTAGATTTCGTCTCTTCTTAGTGCCTCTGACCAATACTCACATTTTCTCTACCCTCAGCCATTCGCTTTTTCTGACATTCAACTCCTTGTCTTTCGTCTCCCACGTCCCATCGATTTCTCAACATTACTTCCACCCCAACTATACATCTGTTTTTACCCCGATTAAACCTAGGACCAATCACTCCATCCCTCACATGACATAAACCATCCATTTACCCTTATCACACCAGAACCAACGTCTTTATAATCTACGTTTCATTCGCTCATATTTATCATTTCCTCTTTCTACACCTAACACGTGCAGCCACACTACAGACTTCGCTCGTATCTGAGACTACATTGTACTTATAGATCTATACTCTTAATTTGTAGACAATAGTACCCACTACTATACTATTAACAGGGTAACAACATTATCCTATGCAAGACCCCCTGAGTGTCCGCTATCTCACTACGTCAAGCTTGGAGGGCCACTGTAGCAACTCTCCACCACAGATTCTAATCTGCCCCAGCCACCTTAGTTCGCCATTTACAAAATTGTCCTACATACACTCTCTTGCATCATCTCTCACGCGCTTTATGTCCAATTTCCAAACATGGGATCATAAATATTTAATGCAGACACTTTTTCGCAGCTGCTATCCAGTCAATAATACACTTCACACAGAGGACGTGTCCGTCACTCAATCAACCAAACCTTACTCTTAACTCTAACGCATTTACTTTCAAAACCCCTACCTTTTAGCACACGCTCTCACCTGCGCACAATAAGCAGTATACTCTCCACTCTCTTTAGATTACGCCATACAAAAACAAATCATCCTCAATAGGTAGGGAGACTATCCCTCCCACTCTCTTCATTTCCATCTAACGTTCTATGATATGTCTGTGTATCCTTGGTCCGACCCGCTACCCCTAATTCGTTTCACTAACCCTTCACCTCAAACTATATATCAGATACATATGCTGATGTGGAGGACTATCGAAGTCCTATAGTGCACATATACCCTTGTCTCACCTCTCGCGTATATATAAAAAATCCCAATCCTGCAACCCTTTCCTCCAGCGCGTCTATTGATTCTCATTCATCAGCAGACGTCGTTCCACTAAAGAGCTATCGCCCTCCTCCTAATTGAAGCGATATCGTAAACCCGACCTCCTACAGCTCCAGTCAAGCCCATTTTCAACCGTTCGCTCGTCCGCACATATTTCCCGTCCGAATGAGCAGCATCTACGATATTCAGGAAGAGATCTTCTTTTTGGACACTGAATCTCTAATCTCAACTCACACTCTCAAAACGAATAAGAGATCTAACTTCATCATCTTAAAACAACTGCCAGAAACCTAGAGTTTGTCCCTATAAGGTCTATACCTCACTGCGAGCGGCCCTGAAGTTGCACAAATCGGTTAATGGCCTAATTAGCAATGTTACTTTCTTCCTCTCCTCCTTACATCTGTCCTCATAATCGATTGTGTGCTGACTTGCCGGAATCTGAATAGCAGCTCTTTTGACTCAGATTACCTTAACCACAGTCCTATTATATCTCACATACCACCTTGTCAAGAACAAACGACTATCATTTCATGAATGTCTTCCTCCCCCAAATCAATATTGTCTATTCTCAATGTTTCGACGAGCAGTTCTCTCTATCTGCCTTAGAGCTATAGATCTAGACGTATGAATCATGATTGCTATCTTCGCGCTAAACATCAGGCTCAGAATGGGTAAACTTTACGCCGTCGTCAGTATATCTTATCTGACCCCTGATTAACCTTGTGATGTGTTATCCGGCTAAGTGGCTTCAGATAACTTGGTACACTAGGTATCGTCCGTCCTCCATCCGGTCCGGCAATCATTTGCTCTTGTGTACGGTTGTTCTGAATCTGTTGAGTTGTACCCGCCATAAACGCATTTGTTATACAAGCTTCCAAAATTCCAATCAACTCATCCATCTACGCCTTCCATAACTTATAATATATATACTATATAGATATTATAGTATATATATATTATAGTATATCTCTATATTAGTATACCATTAATTTATATATTATATATACGTATCTTATAGTTAGACTGCTATATCTACTACTTTACATAGACTATATATATATATATATAGCATCATGAGTGACTATATACGGATGATATGGTTTTGTGTCGTGAATCTGAAGATGAGTATTGAGAAGATTTGAAATTTTGACAAGAGATTTGGCAGGGTGTGTAAAAGGCATGTGTTTGGAAAAAGTTAAACTACTATATAGTTAAGGTGTTCATGGTTGCGACAGTGACGTGGACCGTCCTTCAGGTTGTTGAAGCTATGGCTATGATCGTGAGCATGCTGGATACAAGTGACTGAGTTCTAAGTATTTTTAGGAATATATAATGTTGAACGAAAAGTGCAGGTTAGTGTAAATCCTTGGTGAGAAGTAAAGAACTAAGTTTGAGTGCGCCTAGCGTCTTTACCGTAGAGCGAATGTTGTTACTGTGTTAATGCATATGTGTTAGTGAAACATTGAGTCTGGAATAAGAGATTATTATTTCATTCGATGTGTCAGTCATGGAACATCTTTGCGGCGCGGCTGGTTAGGTTGCTGAGAAGAATTGATTAAATGAGGACATGGAGTATTACGAGATCTGCCGTATGGTGTAGAGAAAGAGGGTATATATAAATGAGAGACAATAAATGAAAGTACTTGATGGTTATTGGTTTGGTCATGTGGAAGCTGGGATGATAGTCAGGTTGGTTAAGCGGATGTATAAGGTTAGTGAGTGTGTTAGGGAATCGACTCGGAAAACGAAGAATAAGTGCGATTGAGTCAGCAATGAAAGCTGCATGGAGAGTGAAAGTGTGAGTTTGCCAGTTGGGCGAGAAGAAGACGGTGCATATAGGAGTGCAATGGCAGAGTTTTGTGAGGGCTTGTATGGTTGTGCCACCTGGCCAAGTAGGATGCTCAAACCTACATTGCGAGATGCCTCCATATGTGAGGCGTATCCAGATAGCTGGTCCATATAGAAGCTCGAAGTGGTGGACTACGACTGCACGAAGTTCTACAGACGTGTGTGAGAAGGGGATGAGTAAGGTTGAGCTTTCTTCTTCGACTATCGGGTTCGATATTCTCTTACTATACTCTTTCTGTTTGCGGCTGGCATTTACAACACCTTACCCCACAGTTCTTGGGGGAAAATAAGGCTGGTTGAAGATATGATTTTGATGCATGATGATGATGATGATCGTAATAATAGCCTATATTAATATATATATAGCTATATACCTATATACATATATTCGAATAATATATTAAAACTTATAGATAGTATATATATACTCCTATATAGGACAAGAATATATATAGTTATATAGTATATATATAATATAATACTAAATGTACAAATACTTATTTATAAATTCCTAATTAACGTAGTATCACTATCATAGAACTACCCTATTATTAATATTATATAAGTCTATAATATCATATTATATATATATACGTATATATCATAATTATACTATATATTATTTATATAATGACATTACTCTATATTATCATAAATGGAATTGACTTCATCTAGCATATCTCGAAAGCCGGCCGGATAGCAAGCTAGCTAGCGAATATGATAGAAAAAAAACAAATAAAAATCATCATTATAGGCTAGTTTAAAATAAGAATGCCAAGCATGCACAAAATAGTTACGGTTGCAAGTCACACACAAAGCATAACACGTCCTGCGGGGTACTTACGTGTGTAGTATAGTACCACGGAACGTTAAAAAAGGCCGTCTTTCAAGTTTTAAACAAGATACCAAGTACAAGTACACTCGGGTCTTACGTTTTGAAAAACTTGCATAAGATACAAGTAACCCCAGGAACAAAATTGTCCTGTATTAGTGTACGCAAATAAACAAGAAAGGTATCTGACCTTTGACCACCAGAGCTGATATATATATATTATTATAGGTAATATATATCGACTATAACATATACCATATATAGGCATATAGTCAAGAAGATATTAATAATTATAAAGGGACATATCATATATATTACTTAACTATATACAAGATAAAGATATTATTGAATACGTGATAATGGTGTGCTTAAATCATATAGATAGATAGATAGCTATATAGACAGATAGAAGACAGAAGAAGATGAATGAAAAAAAGAAAAAGCGGAAAAATGAGAAAGAAGGAAAGAAGTGAGAGAAAGAGAGAGAGTGAGAGAGTGAAAGGAAGTGTGTGTGAAAGATAATTATAGACAGCATAAGATAAGGAAGAAGAAGAAGAAAGAGAGGAAAAACGAAGAATAGAATTGATAGATCCAGAGTAGAGCAAGAACGAAGGCTCAGAAATGAATAAAAAAAGAAAAAAGAAGCAAAATTGAAAAAAGAAAAAAGAGAAAAGAATCTAAAGTATGAAGAAAAAGTAGAAAAGAAAATGAGC
The DNA here is from genome assembly GCA_015478945.1 of Trachelipus rathkii. Taxonomy (NCBI): domain Eukaryota; kingdom Metazoa; phylum Arthropoda; class Malacostraca; order Isopoda; family Trachelipodidae; genus Trachelipus; species Trachelipus rathkii. The sequence continues at coordinate 24,484 of JABUQX010108492.1, read as the reverse complement.
AAAAGAAATCTAATTTTAAGAAATAAAAGAAGAGAAGAAGAAGAGAAGAAGAAGAGAAGAAGAAGAGAAGAAGAAGAAATAAAAAAGGAAGAAAAAAAAAAGAAGAATAAAAAGAAGGTAGGGACTATCCAAAACGATGTAAATACACTCCACTGGGTATAACCTACGGAGTGCTAGATTGGGCAATAATTTTCTTCTGCACCTGCTGTTTATTGCAAACATATGATATGCGCCGTTCCTTTGAACTAGTTATACACAGTTGCTTGCAAACGTATGACACAGTGCGAGTACTTTACATCCTCATTCCCGGTTCTTCAAATATATACACAGGTTCATATTCACACACAAACACATGCCACTAGTCATTTTCTTAATGAATCTTGAAAAGACCATATCACAACTACCACTGTGTGATTTGTTTGGATTGGGTCTTTCATCCTATAATTATTTTGCGCATGCAGTCACGATCACCGCTTATCGGTACGCACAACCCTGTCTCAGATGTGCTCTACGACCAGCCGTTGCAGTACTACCTGAATATTCCTCTGTATTACTTGGACCATCTTCTTAAATAATTTCTAATTCTTCTCCGAATACTGTTTAATTCCTTTCGTCTTTTTCTTTCTCCTATCACTTTCCTATCTCATTATCCTACTCCATCTCGTTCACAAGTCTTCCATATAGAAAAGGCCATATGCCGCTTACAGGATAGAATTTTCTGTGTTCGACATTTCCTTGCCTTCGCAAATAGTTGTGATAGTCGCTGCGGGTACAACTTGATTATACTGATTCGAAATGATTACTGAGGCTCAACCATAGGAAGCTTAGCACTAAGAGTATCTCAGACTGGGATAGAGGCATACCGAAGTGATCCCTTTGGCACGCGAGCCAAACATTCCAATAGTCTTCTCCAATTAACTAAAACTAATAACCTGCTTACACTTACTTTCATAACTTCAGGTTTCGCACGCTTTTCAAGTCAAGAATCCCATTTGTTTTCCCATTTCATCCTGAGAATCACGTGCTAAAATCTAGAATTTATGGTCTTCGTAGATAACATGACCGTTATAAGTTCTCTAGTTGCTCTTTCCCTACCATGCACTTTCTGACCACTTTTGCCAAATTGCAAAGTTTTAATTTTGCATCTTCCTCTTTCCACCCTTTTTGTGTCATCTACGGCATCAATGACTAGTGCACCTTCTCCTAAGCTACTCTATCTAATTTCATTTCATTCGGCCATAACTTCTCCACTCTTAGTGTGTGTGTATTTCATAACCTCAACTACTTCTTCTCTCGAATTAACAATTATAGAATTCGTCTTTCGCACGGAGGCAAAATTCTATATAATTTCCTATGACCTTCAAAATAATAAACTTTGGAGATAGGCTAGTGGTTGCAACTTTATAAGTTCATGCCACACGATTGAAATCATGTGAAGATGGCTGATTTTGTTTGAAAAATGATTTCTACTCTCCCTGAGCTTGCATTAAATATCAACGATCCGGTTGCGCCCTATCACTGGACTGAATCAACACTACTTAGCTTCTAAGCTTCTCTAACTTCAATCTTATTCCTCTTGCTGAGAAGTGTGCTTTCTTTTAAGCCGTGAACCTAAGAAGACCTATTTCAACCTCTACTGTATCATATTATTTGGATTTAACATCAATACTTTCCAAAATTTTCCAATCTATAATTAATAATTAGTAAAAAAAAATGTGGAAAAACCTATTTCCTTTTCTGTCTTTCCATTTCGACCTTCCCATATTAGGGCAGTGGAGCGCAAACATAGCCTGAACTAGAATAGTCCTAAACCGATGATCTAAGTCAAAAGAAAGTCATCCACCATACCCTCCCTTCATACCCCAAGTGAGTCCGTAACACCCAAAATAAATCCATGAGCTTCGATCACCTGTGTTATGTCGAGTGTCTAGGATCATCTCCTGTGCCAGTCTCACAACTATGCACCCCTTCATAAGACTGCGCCATTTATTGTCCTATTATACAAACATTCTCTCATTTGCTACTAAATTCATACATTCCTTCCATATCAGACAACCACTTTCACTCGACTTCACAATTTCCTTAGGGTCTCCAGCAGGTCATTTCCGCGACACACTCACCACATACAACCCCTTAGCCATTTCAGCCAACCATCGTTCTTAAAATGACTAATACTAGTCGCTAATCCAATCTCATTTTTTCCTTTCGTCGTCCATACAGCTTCCTAAACGTTATTCTTCATCTTTATCAATTCTTATCTACCTAACGACCCTACGAAAATCCCATCTTGAACAAACTTCACCATAGCAGCTATACTCGTCCGGCTATCACTACTATTCGGGTCAAAACCCATAGAGCACACAAGACCTCTTACTTCCCTTGATTCACACAGAGTCTTAATCTCGCTTACCAGCGCCACCATCCTACCGCCACTCACATGTTGCCTTACTACACTCCAGCATGCATTCAGTCTATCTCTTATCACTACAACATACATCCTTTAAAATACTTAAATCCGAGGATACTTGTTAAAATTGTACTTCTCATATTATCTAAACAATTCCCCACAGATATGATATTCTCTAAATGCAGACTTTGCTACCAGGACCTTACCAATCCATCACCTTGATCTCATGTGTATATATTCGAACCCTTCCTTTGACACATCCTACCGACTCTCAACATCCTTTATGTTTTCGCCACACAAAATCAAATACATCTGCAGTACTATAGAAAAAAGTTAAGTCATCTCCTTTTCATCTCCACACAGGCCGTCTGATTATCACTACTGCCGTGAAGTGAGTGCCTACTTAATTCTCTTCAAACTGCCTCCACTATGCATAAATTAAATAAGACCGTGGAGGCATAGACAATTCCTGCCCCACTCCGCTATTCAATAATTAAACTTATTTTAGAACGGTAAAATTATGTTCCTTACCAACATCCTTTCACCATCAGCACGCAAACTATTATTCAATTTTCATTCAGTAAGACCTATCAGGACCAACGAACAACACTATCGACTTCCATTAACACCTACTCGACAGTAGACTAACCTAATTTATTCCTGTTCATATAAAACTCTGAATCGAACTTCCTCGCCCAATGGTTGAATTCATGAAAACCTAATGAAAAAACCATCTCTAACAGTCTCAATTTCTTACTCATTCGCTTCAGTGTTAAAATGTGAGCAGTACTCCTCTATCGTTAATTCCGGATGCTGGCGTGCGTGTGTGCTCTTTACGCTTTAATATGTCACTATCTGATCTTCAATAATTGAAGCCCATTCAGCTCACTCGCACGCTCTCTTTCCAACTCAAAAATATCACACCATTATACCTTCTCCAATACAAGCACTCAATAAAACGTCAATTCCCATAGATCTGGGACAGTTAATTTCTCCTTTATCTCTTCTATCTTATTTTTTACCTTACCTCAGCTTCTAACTTTTTATCAGGTTCATTGAGACAGAAAAATATTATCAGACTCCTGGCTTTACATTTATTCTTTCCAGGTTTTAATGATACCGTAGATATTTTTATCATTTAATTCTATTTTAATATTTTATGACCATGTATATTGCATCTGTATAAGAACAAACGTAAGCTGAAATAAAACTAAATCGGCGCTACATTTTAGGAAAGCATAGGAAATAGTATTGGCGACATGTTAGCTAATCTTAAGACATTTTCCAATTTTGGTATAATTCTATTTTTTTTTGCTATATCAAAACACTTTTCAAATGAAGGAATGAAAAACTTTTTTAGATTTTTAGATTTAACGGTGTGCTTATGAGACTGTTGTTTGTCTCAATTCAAAATTGTAATATTTAGGACTTTATAATGATCGCAGGACTTTCATTCTTCAATTTGTATATTTATTATATATTAAGAACGAAAATTCTATCGTCTTTGGGTAATTTTATTGTAATTCTGCTATAAATTTAATAATAGTGATATTTGAAAGTTGAAAAATTACAGCTTGGTTTTGAAAACAATTTCTTAGATATGTATGACCTTGTGCACAAATTTGGTCATATTACTTAAGAAAAGACTTAGATATGCCGTAAAGAGTGCAGTGTAGAGCAACAATGCTGATTTCTGACTTTGAGGGTAAGAGCTATGAGGAGAGGCTGAAGGAGTTAGGAATGTTTTCTGTAGAAAGACATGTCTACAAAATATTTACATCTCTCGATAATACTGAGACCAATAAATTCTTTGTAGTAGACAGTGGATGGGAGACCAGGGGACACAATTAAAAAATTAGGAAGAAAGCATGCCATCTTGATGTAAGAAAACACTTATTTAGGTAATTAGGGGTTGGCTAATTTTTGAAAAATTGGTTTGGACGGGCAGGACATTGTTAAAGTGGTGGAACTCACTGCAAAAAGGAGGAGGATAAGGAAAGTGTTTTCACAAAGTGTGTGTTTTTTGGGGAAAAACCCTAAAGCCAAATTGGCGGGTATTTTGTTAATTAAGCGGTCCCTTCGCTCGACCTCTTCATGCGGGCTTCGGTCCTTATGGAGGGGAGACCATTCTTGAGCGAAGTGGTCTTAAAAAAAAAAAACCGATGTTTTGTTAGTTCATGAACGAATCTGAACAACTCGTTTAAAGCGTCCCTTGTTCAATCGTGCCAAGTCATCTTGCAATGTCCTTACGCTATATAGTGGTTTGCTTTTTGGGTTTAGTAGTCTATGATTGGTGGTTTATTCTAATTATAAGATATGGACCAAAAAACCCTAGGGAGTGTTGGTGTGCGCTTTTCATGAGCATTTGGCGTGCATTTGGGGCCTATTTACTTTAGTTGACTTTGGATAATCTACGATAGGCCCCACTGTAGCTTCTTACTGTTTCTATATATCTATGTCCCTATGATATTGCCTATACTTTTCAAATATCATATGCTCACTTTTGGTCATAGCACATTACCTAATATTTAAGATTTTGTAGTAGCTATTTAATCTTTTAACCTTTATATAATATATATATATATATATATATTATGATTATACTGATATATATTATATATATATATATGATTTCTTTTTCATGTTATCTACAAAAAAAAATATGTTTGTAATAATGTCGTTCTTTATTTTGATGAAAATAAAAAAAAAAATCCATATATAATAATTTATAATAGTAAATTATATTATATATATATATATATTATATTAATATATATATGATATATATATATATATTAAATATTATACTATATATATATATATATATATATATTATATATATTATTAATATATATATATTCTGTATATATATTCAAATGTTATATAAAACACTTGAGTTAGGCATAAAGCAGTGTAAAGACAAAAGTTCGTTTTGAGAAAAGCATAGCCTCAATTTTGTTCTCTTCAATGGTAATCTTAGGGCGAAATGTTTTACTATCTGTGAATGCTGAAATCGGCGTTCTTTCCGCTACCTGCATGATAGCAAGGGTAACTTCTTTACAGCTACAACCTTCCCAAAAGGTGCAAAATAATCCAAAATCTCGTCAAACTTTTCCTAAAGATAGAAAATAATTTATGGTTCTCAAATAATAATTTTTAATTATTTATTGGGAAAATTAAATAAGAATGAAAAGTTACATACTCTCTGAACTCATTCGAACAGCTGATGGGTTAAAAATAGAAACTAAAAACAAGCTGAATTTAATAGGTTATAAATTCTGAAAAATGAAAGAAAAATTGGAGCATTGTTGTTGTATGTCACGCAGCATTCACTTTCACTCATGTTTACATTTAGCAAATTTGTAAGTTTTAAAAATAATATCTGGAACAAGTAAAATAATTAAATTAAAACTATACAAACTATTACAATGTCTTCAAAAAGGATCAAACACTTTGTATACATGGGATATGACTGTTTTTTACCACTTAGTATACAGGGGTGGTATACAGAGGATATGACTGTTTATTTTCGAGTGGTACAGAACTATGACAAGAAACAGAAATAAAGAGTCGGGAGTTAACACAAAAATTCGACTCTTTACTCTGACTTATCTAAAAAAATTTTGGCCAACTCCCGACTCCCAACTCTAACAACCTGTAGGCTTAACTTAATTAGGCCTTTTTCATTCCTATTTATTATTATTATTATTATTATTAATTATTATTATTATTATTTATTTATTATTATTATTATTATTATTACTGATTATTTTATTATTATTATATTATTATATTATTATTTATTTCATTATTATTTCTATTGTAAAATTAAGGTTAGATGGGGGGCTTGGGGCAATGGAAGGAAGGAGCTGATTACGAAAGGGAAGTATGGTACAAATTTAAGAGTGAGGAAGTTTAGGTGAGCAAAGACAAATAAGGATAAGTAGCTAAGAGCGGCCTCGTAGGTAAAACGGTCTGGAAATGTGAACAAGTTGATTTACTGAACAAGTTTCTGAGGGGGCAATGGAACAGATTGATAGTGTGCAAAATAGAAGTATGGATTGTGCACTGAGCTAGGAGTAAAAGGAGAATTGTTAACGTTGATGGATAATGGAAATGAAGAGGGTGAGATGAAATAGAGCGGATATAAAAGGTAATAAGAGAAGGCCGGTCTGTTTTGGATGTACCTAGAGACATATAAGATATGAGACTCAGAAAGAATGGCGTTGGGAAATTTTTATATAAGAGGAAAAAAAGAAATACTAAAAAAGGGTGCATTCGTAGGAGGAAAAACAAGAAGGTTAACAGAAACAGTTTGGAAGGAGGATGAAGAGGGACATACAAGGGAATAGAGAAGCTTTCTGGAAGGAGCGCCGGAAAGGGTTAAGAAATGAGAATAAGGGGAATCTGCTTAGAATAAATGAATAGAGATGGTTGCTTTTGTAACTGATGGAAATGGGTGTGAGGAAAAGGAGTGTGGAAAAAGAACCACTTCGGAAAAACTGCACAATATCAAACAGTAATGAAAGGTGGATAGTGAGTGTGTTTGGCGTTTTGCATGGTGCCAGAAGGAATAGGTATTTGGGGAATTGAGGTTATGAGTAAGTGGAGGAGTAATGGGTAGGAGTTGAAAAAGGTTGGAAGGAATTGTAAATCTGCAGGTTATAGATGAAAAATTACTGGTTGAAATGATCAAGAACGGGAGGTGAAGATGCGTTGATTGGCATTGGATTATTTTGGAAGTTGTGTAATTTAAAGCGTTTATAAAGAGCGGTTATAGATCCAAGCGGATTGGGAGGGAGAACGGTAAATTAGTACTTTATATAAACGGGTAAGGGAGGATATTTAAGGCGAATGTTTAAGGAAATATAGGCGTGAATAAGTTTATTGAGTTGTTGTAGGCGAAGGTATTATGCTGGTTTTTTTGTTCGGAAAGGAGTTGCGTCGGAGTGGACCTGAAGGGGCACTGATTTGGTGAAGAACCAAAGGTGGCGGTATTAGGCAGTGGTAGGGAGTGTGGATCAAAATCTTTACATTGAAACAAAATGATTGAGAAAATGAGGAGAAGAAGAATAAATTGTATTTTAGGTTTTATGAATTTGCAAAACAGGGGCGTATAATTCCTGCTATAATCGACGACCTACTACGGGCATGGTGCACAAAAAATATACGGTTGGTTGCGTGTAGGCTCTGAATTGGATGTCAAAGTATTTTGTATGGGCGGCGAAGTCAAGCCGTGTCGAAGGATAATAATGGTGTCAATGCGTGATTGGTTTAGGATTTAACAGGCGGGAGTAAGGACCAGCGGGTTGTGTTATTGTCTTCCTTTGGGTTATTTTCAATTCTGTATATGGATGGGGGGTTTATGGGGGAAAGAATTCCGAGGTGCGGGGGAGGATTGAAAGTGTTAGAATGGTGGAGAATGGGGAAGATGAAGTGGGAGGGGTGCCCCCTTAAACCTATTATTATTGCGGATGGATTGGTTCTGTTCTGGCGGAAATTCTGCAAGAGAGTTTAAAAAGAGGTTGGTAGAGAGAGGATTCTTTGGGGGGAGGGGGTTGGTTGTAAAAGGGAGGGGCTTTGAAAGTAAAACGTGGATATAGAGTCAAGGGTTATGGTTTTTGTGCGGAATGTGAGGGGGGGGACAACTTCCCTTCAGTGTAAAGTGATTTTAGATGGTGAAGCAGCTGGAACAAGTTGTCTTGGAGCTTTTAAATATTTTAGGGGTAATGTTGGATTGAAGAAGGATACGGGACGGATGCCAGCAAGTGTAGTAGGAAAAAGTTTCGTTTGGAATGGGCAGGGAAGGTGGCTGTGCTGCTTTTTTTTCTGCCAATTAAATTTCGTTTGGTGAATGTTTTAATAGGGACTAAGGTCTTTGGGATGTGCTTAGGGCTACATGAGGGGTATGTTGTTAAACCTTGTGTTAATTTGTAATAGTAGTGAGGGGACTTATGTCTGAAATAAAGAAGTATTAGATCTAAAAGTTTCAATGTGTTTTCAAGGATGACCATCTTAGGCGTGATGTGGTAGGGGTGTTTGAGAAGAATTGATAAAAAAATGAGGGATATGAAACGTATTAGAGCAGCGGTGTTGGTGTGAAAGAAATAAAAGGGGGGGGGTAAATAGAGATAATAAATGGGGAAAGTATGTGAAGGATGGTTTTTGGCGGTACATACGAAGCATGGAATGATAGGGTCGGGTTGGTTAAACAGAGGCGGGATAGATAGGGGCGCGCGAGTGTGTTGGGAAAAAACCGGATACGGGCCTGGGAGACTTGAAGGGGAAAAGTGGCGATTGACGGGTCAAATGAAACCGAATGTTTTGAAGATAGAGAAATCTGAGATTGGGTAGAGGCCGGAGAAGGAAAAGGTGTATAAACAGGGAGTGAACTGGCGGGGATCTTGGTTGAAGGGGTTTTGGGTTGGTGGCCCAACCTGGGGCCCAAAGCCATGAAACCCCCTTACCTTTTTAAGAATTCTTTACCCATGGTGGAGGGTTTTCCAATCGCTGTCACCATGAAAGCTTAGGGTGGATTTTCTTTGGACTGCAATGAGTTCTCTCTATTATTCGGTACTGAGGCGGAGCGGCGAATAAACGGGGCTGGGCTTTCTTTTCGACTTATGTCATTTGTCTTCCTACTGCCTTCTTTCTTTTCCCAAAATGCTCGGTTAAACGCCAAAACCTTTACTCCGCATTTCTTGGGAAAAATAGAAGGCAGATAAAGAAGAAGAAGAAAATTATTATTTATTATTATTATTATTTATTATTCATCTATTATATTATTATTATTATATATTATTATTATATATATTATTATTATTATTATTTTTATTATTATTTTTATTATTATTTTTATTTTTATTATTATTATTATTATTATTATTATTTATTATTATATAGATTATTATATTATTATTATTATTATTATTATTATTATTATTAGTATTTATTATTATTATATTATTATTATTTAATTATTATTTATTATTATTATTGCATTTCATAGGTAATAAAGATGAAAATAATGAAAAAGAAGACACTGTTGTAGCAAGATCAGCATTGAGAAGACCAATAAGAAAAGTAAATATGAAATTATTCATTTGTTTATTATTTTTTTAAATTAAATAAATGTATTTAACGTATATTACTTGCTTTCATATTACTATTTTATCGTGAGATGCATTTGAGTTTACTTAATTTAAAAGAAGCTGGTAATAATTAATCTAAAAATAAAAAAGTATATAGATAACACTTACATGCCTATACCAGATAACATACACACAACACAAACTACCAAAACAAAACACAAATATACAAAATAAATTATAAAGCACCACCAGAGATATAAAAACCGAACAGTCACCTAAATATATACATCTAGAGCGCATACGAGATAGAAACTGTTTGGATTATTCAGTGTGCTACTGAGCGATTATTACAATATATTGAGCTCGAGAATAGAGGCTGTTTGGTAGTGTGCTTGGAAAATTATTGGATTGGTAAATTATAGAGAGATGATTAGAGTTACTTGAAGAAAAAAAATATCTCCCTTCACATTTTAAATTGTTCCAGTAATAATATAAATATTAAAATTACTTAAAACTGATTTAGTTTATTTAAGTCGATTTATGAATATGAAATAACTAGATTGATAGGCAAGGAAAAATCTGTACTCTCCGGGCGTACGTGCGTGCTCGTGTGCTTGTAATTAAAACTGAAAACTACCATGTTTTCTTTGCCCCAGATAGAGATACGAAAAAGGTCAGAGGTCAGTTGTTTCAAGGTCACCCTCTTAGCATCAACTATTTTCTGTTGAGTGAGTCGTCTTTCAAGTTGGAAGGAGTAATAAAGTGTAGAGTGGTCAGCATAATAAGAAGGGATAAGAGACAAAGTAACATATATCATTAATGAAAAGTTGAAAAGGAGTTGGTGAAAGAACAGAATTCTGAGGAACATCACTATTGATAGATTTTAAAGATAAAATGGTGGCCTTCTACACCAGCAGCTATGCTTCGACCGGAAAGGAAGTCATATAAAAGGATAGATTTATTGAGGGAAGTTTAGAAATTAATGCTTTGTGCCAGACTCTATCAAAAACCTTGTCTAGTTCCATAGAAAACGATTCACCGAAATGGCGAAGAGCAGAGGACGAATATTGAGAAAGAAGGAAGAGATCACCAGTGGAACATTAATTGCAGAGGCCATATTGGTGACCTGAAATAAGATTCGGTTGAAGAGAATGAGAAGGGAATGTACGTGTTCATGCCAGAGGGAATCAAATCTGCTATGCGATCTGCACACTTCAAGGGATACCCTCCCACGGGAAGCAGTTATAATTCCTTGGAAAATCAAAGAAGCATGAGCAGTTAGCAACACCAAAATGGCAAAAACGTCTCCTCACAGAGGGCGGGTGTATTTCCTGGAAAAGACTTTAAGAGACAGAACAGGATACAGGGATAAGTTGATCTGATGAAGCCAGAAGTGGAAAGAGTTCAACAGTGTAAGGAGAAGGATTAGAAGTTAAGAAAAGACCAAGCACGTTGGATTCATCTTCAAGATGGTTAGATATACAGGTTGAGAGTAGCACCAACTGCTCAAGGTTGTTCTGAAGTGAAATATGGTAGGTGAGTTCACCAGCTACATCTTGAGTACTAGAGGATATAAATGGAGAAAACTTTAAATTTTTTGAATTTTTTATTGTGGATAGCGGCAAAATCGTTGAGCATACAAAACATTGATTTAAAAAAAAAATGTGTATTTCATAGCTCTAAAAATTTCATTCTTATCAGACAAATAATAAAAATATTGAATGACACCAATCATAAAAATAAATATCTTATCGCAACTCATAAATTAAAAACAATGAAAACTTTTTTATTCTTCATACAATCAGCTTGAAATTTTTTAGAGCATATATAATTTGGGAAGGTACACATTTTTTGTTTTGATAAAGTTTTAGTATGCCAAACAGATCTGCTGTTGTTCATGGGAAACTCTTCAAAATTTTGAAAAGTTTTCTAGTGATTACCAGCAAAACTGTTAGGCATAGAAAAAAAAAGTCTAAATAAATTATATAGCTATAGCTATGTAACTTGTAGAGCTGCATAAGATGTGAAAGTTTTACAGTAATCAGATGTAGCTATATTAAAAAAGTTACCTACATGCCACCAATTTAATTTTTTTTGGGGGGAGAAAAAAAAAAAAAAAAAAAAAAATGATAATTTTTTTTATTATTCATCGGATCAATAGAAAATTTTGGCTATGGTTTATATTCTGGCCGCGCTTCTGAATCAAAATAGAAGTTTTCTTCATTGCTTAAACATTGCTAGCCATTGCTAACCATTGCTAACCATTGGTCAGTTAATTTTAATTTCCTCTTTAGTTTATTAGCAATTTTTTCCTGTCTTTAGAGAATAAATTTAATGAGCATTTGATTCAATATATGATTCAATTCTATGAAAATTTTCTACTAAGTTACACATGCATGCGTTTTTACATTTTCAATTTATATTGGAAGTATTTAAATGCAACAAGTCCAATAGCAATGCCCAATTATTAATTATAAATAATAAATTTATGTCAAGCATTGAATGCGATAATATGTCTACAACTAACTATTTAATAAGTTTATATCTTTATATTCTTTAATAATAACGAAAATTCGCATTTAAATTTTATTATAAAAAAATTACTAAAATGTGAATTATATTCGTAGTATATAGCTTTAGATATATATAATCTATATATATTTAATATATATATAATATATAAATATATATTATTATATATATATATATATATATATATATTATATATATATATTATATACTATATATATATTGTTTTGGGAAAAACCCATATTTTTTAAAAAAAAAACAAAAACCATTATTTTTTTTAATAACAAATTAAACTTCTTCTTTACGGATTTTCTTTGCTTTTTATTCATTTTTTCACCGATGGAATATTGATAAGTTTTTAATGCGTTTTATAGATTTTAAGGCAACTTTCACTACTGGAACTGTTATACACATGTGCTAACACAATTCTGTCAGTTATATTATGATAAATTCTTACAATTCTCAAATTCTCTACTGCTATTGTTATAAAGATTATTATTATTTTGAGTTTTACATAAACTCAAAGAAAAAAAAGAGGGCATATTGTAATATTTGAGTTCTGTCTGAAAAAAAGGTTTTACTTTATTAATTACCCCCCAAAAAATTATATTATTTGCAATGCACCAAAAAATATAAATGGGCCAATTGCCGCATATTTCATTAGTAATTTAATATTTAGAAAATCTCTTTTAATGTTATTCATGATTTGACGCACAAGAATCTCTTTTCAAAACATAAAGTCTTTTCTACAAATAACCATCACACATCCACATAGAGTCTTATTATAAACTTTTGAAAAGTGGCATCAATGAAGAAAATGACGTTCGAAGATCTCGAATCCGAATGAAGTGTTTAAAAAAATTCACTCATTTTTTACTATATACATTCTAGTGTATATATATATATATATTATATATATTTATATATATATGATATATATTATATAAATATAGTGATATATTATGATATTATATATTATAGCGCTCGGGCGGGGTGACGCAAACCACTTAGTATAAACTGTGGTCTCCCGACTCTCCCTTAAGCACTTTTGGAAATTTTTTTCTTTTGTAAATCACGACCCTATAGTTGGCATAAGCACACAAAAAAAATAATAATTGTAAATTCTACTAATAAAAGTTTTATTAAAATTTGAATAACGCCGAGTCAGCCTGACCGTGGAGGGTTGAAGCGGACCACATTGAGGGGTGACTCGGACCATCTGTTTTAAAATTCGTCTTTTACGTATATTTTAAATTGTATATTTTAATTTTACTTAATATAATTAATTATTTATTCATATTAAAAATTCGTATAAGAATTAAAAAGTCAATAAATGATAAATAAAATACGAAATAAATAAGGTTGTCCGATTTCACCCTTCTCGCCCAAAAATTGACCACTTTTTGGAAACTCGTTTTTTTTATTAAAATTTCATCTTTGAAAAAAAATTTCACTTATATAAGTAACTTTTTTATTACATTTAATTAATTATACGTAATAAAAATGTCATAATAATACGTAAAATACGAAACACAATGGTGGTCCGCGCTTCACCCCCATCAATTTTTACGGCGGGGTGAATCGACCAGGTAGGCCCGTTTTTTTGCCCTAATACCTGCCTGGATCAAAAGTTACCTTTGGCCAGTTTAAAAGCTAACAGTTACTCGAGGTGTATCCACTGAAAAAATAATTAAATCGATCCACCAATTTTTCATTTTATAACGAAGTTAAAAAAATTCAATTTTCAAAAGTGAAGTTCTATTGAAAGAAATTTTGTAAACAAGTACATTTTTTAAAAAGTAATTAAAAAACTTTTCTAGAATTAAATTTGATCTAAATAAAAACTTGTAGTGCTACGGCATGGCTATAACCTGAGCGAAAATCTTTTTTTTTTTTTTTTATTATTTTTATCTTTATTTATACAGTGGACCGAATCACCCCTCTAAAAGAGGCGGTCCCGGTCACCCCGCCGACGCTTATATATATATATATATATTATATATATATATATATATGAGTATATATATATATATATAGTATATATATATATATATATATATATACTATATACTATAATTATTTCTCACACATAAATATAAATATTCGCAGAAGAAAGAAATTTTCTTTATTGCCTATGTTCAGCTTTACTCTTTGATTGACAAATATTGAGGAAACAATCAACATGCTAAAGAAAACATATAATAAAATATATTTATTTTAAATATTATATGCATGTTTTTTTTTGTATGCGTTTAACCGCCAAATTGGTTTTTTGTCGTTTAAACCAATGATAGGTTTGAAACAAATGGTTTAACCATTTCCCACCCCTATATTATATATACATATAATAATATATATATAATAAGTATAATATATTATATATATAATATTAATATATATATTAGTATTATATAATATCGCCTAGATATCAATGGCAAGCCTCTAGAAAAGACACAATCCATAGCTATCTCAAAAACTACATTAGCTACAGGGAAAAAGAATACATTGTTGGAATTCCTGCTAAATTTTAGTGCGGTGAAAAGAAAAAAAAAAAAAATTTTACAATAATAAATTAGTATCACATGAAACATGACTTATAAAAAAAAAATACCATTTTTGGAATTCCTTGATAAAATTTAGTAGGAAAAATGTTAAAAAAAAAAAAATGGCTATTTTTTTAGGGGGGGGGAGCTCAAGCCGGCAGGGGACATAGTATCTATATATATTATTTGTAAAGGTATTACACGGCATTGTAGGGGGCTCAAGCCGACGGGAAACACAAGGGGGACGATTTCTATACCCTATAGGGGAGGGGCGGAGGAACCCCTGCGACACCCAAATACTAAAGAGCGTGGGTTCTGGAGACCCTCCCCGGAGGGTGCTAATTAGTCCTACCCTGTAGTTCCCCGGAAGGCCGAGAGACCCCGACTCCTGCCATCGGTGCGGTATACCCTTGGGGTATTCTTTAGTTAAAAAAACAAAAAATTTAATAGAAAGTCTATTTTTTTAACGAGTAACATATAAAAGTCTCTAAATAGGCTTCCTACTCATAAAATATAAGATAATTATGTAACAATAATTTTTTTTAATTTTTTTTTTTATATTTTCCGAACTATAATTTTACCAGGATTCCAAAAATGTATTCCTTTTCTCTGTAGGTATTATAGTTTTTGAGATATGATTTTTTTAAATTTATTTTCTTATATTTATATTTTCCGCTCTAAAATTAGACCAGCATTCCAGCAATGTATTCCTTTTCCCGGTAGCTGTTGTAGTTTTTAAGATATGGATTGTGGCTCTTCTAGAGGCTGACCAATATGGATATTTATCGATATATCGATATTTATTGATATCGAGAACGGCGCGGCCACAATGTAAACCTTTACCAAAATTTTCAAGTTGTAAATTATTGGGCCAGATTCACATTTTTGTTTAGATAAATTTAGTAATAGTAGTGCAGAGGCGTGTCCCCTTGATTTTTGTAAAAATCACAGGATATAGGCTACTCTAAAAAAATAATAATGAAGAATAATGAAATTGAAAATTATCGCTCTATTGAAAAAAAAAGTTACAACCTCTAAAAGTTATTAAAAATCTCATACGATTTTCTTTAAAAAAAAAAAAAAAATTTAAAAATCACAGGATATAGCTACTCTAAAAAAAATAATAAAGCTTAAAAAACACAAAAATGATATATATATAAGTCTTTAGGGAGAAAAATTAGAACCTCTGTTTAAAATTTTCCCATAGGCTTTCTTATAAAAAAAATTAGTGAGCCTCTTGCTCATTTTAGGGCCATCCTAGTTCAGGTTATGATAAGATTTGTTAATTCTTAATTTTCGTACTATACCTAACAAAACTAACTTATCATAACCTGAACTAGAGGGCCTGAAATGAGACCTAACCTTGATGGATCAAAAATGAAAGTCTATGGGAGTTTTAACAACTTTGAGAGGCTGTAACTTTTTTTCCTAAAGAGAGAGATGATTTTCATTATTCTTCACTATTATTTTTTTAGAGTACATCCTGTGATTTTTATAAAAAAAAAATCGGGGGTAACACTCCTCTGCACTACTATTACCATAAATTTTTTTGTAAAGGGGTTTTCTGCTGCTTATGGGGAAAATTTTCAAAATCAGAAATTTTTTCCATGCAGTGGCAAATCCATCCTATATACTAAAATTTTATTTAAACAAAAACTGTGTTCTTCCCCAACTATATAGGTACGTTCTGAAAGCTTCTTACTGATCAGATAAAAAATAAAAGGTTATGAGAATTTTCATTTATGACTTTCCAAAATTGACCCCCCCCCCGTATCTTGTGTATAATGAATATTTTTTATTTTTTAAATAAACAAACCATTCTAAAGAGCAGTAAATTCTGCATTTGAGTGTTAAAACCTAAAAATCATAGAATTGATGATTACTACCCACAGAAGTTAGGTACCCCTACCCAGACCGTCTCATCGGCACCACTTAAATATTTTTTTGCGCTAAACTTTGTATTCAAATGCTAAAATTAAAATAAAAAACTAACATATACGTTAATGAATATATGGAAAATAATATACATATGAAAACATAATAAATAAAACAGAATATAACAAAATAAATATTTATATGAACGCAGAAAATAAATAAACCGCTTTTGAGAGCGGGCAAGCGCGAAACAGAGATCAGTGGACACTGTTGCCATAAAAATTTTGAATCTAAAAGTTACCAGATTTGATACAAATACACAGTATATAGGTAATACTGTAGACAGTGACCCACACATTTTGAGACCGAAAATTTTCTAAGTTCAAAAAAATTTCTAAGTTCAGAAAAGTTAAGTTAAGTTAGGTTTTTTAAGAAAATTGTTTAGTGGCAAGCTTCTGGCATAATTCCAAAAGCTTGCCACAAAAGAATTTTCTTAAAAAACTTAACTTAACTTAACTTTTCTGAACTTAGAAATTTTTTTGAACTTAGAAAATTTTCGGTCTCAAAATGTGTGGGTCGCTGTCTACAGTATTACCCAGTATATATATATATATATATATATATATATATATAATATATATCAAGTTTGTATTATATATATATATATAGATCTATATAATCTTATATTATATTATAATATATATATATATAATAATTATATATATATATATATATATATATATATATATTAGAAAATATTATTAGTTCCTGTGATAAACCTTTACATGTTGCTTATACTATTTTAATTGAACTGGGTCTTTTTTAATTATGTTACAAGATTAGCAGTATTCTGTTCTCACCTTTTTGGAAGACTTCTTGAAAACAAATATTTTTAGGCAATACAAAGTTTGTTTTTTAACTTAAAAACGAGGGCCGCTTAAATTAACGAGTCACGCAGAGCAGATTGCTGATATAATTAGGTTTAAAATGTAGCCGTGAGCTATAACGGTAAAGTAGTCTTTTACCTTCTAAACTTAAATAATATTTTTAGTCTGGGTTTCTGAAACTATCTCTTTTTTACTTAAAAGAGTGAAACAGCAGCCCAACATTAAATTAGGTCAGTGGTGATTTTTGCCTTTGTCTAATTTTAACCATATAATCAACTTTCTATCTCACTAAACCTGATTTTAAGTTGGGACAAACTCTTTTGGTCCGGAAGATTCGTTTAGGCCATAGCTAAGAAATACTTATAACACGTATTCATTTACTATAATTAGCTTTACAATTCAAGGCTACTCAAGTATTAAATTACTTTGAAAATGTAAAACTGTCTTAGAATATATAAAACCATAGTGAGATGTTACTTGATTCTTTAGCATATTCTTATATATTACGAGAGAGTTCTCAGTTAGGAATGAGCAGTTCACTAAAACTGTCTTAATGCACATTAGGAAATTATCTGCACAAAGAATAATTCTTATAACTTCAAAGTAAATTATTAGAGGACGTCTATTTTAATTGTTCCTATTGGCTTGTGCTATTTGATTCTTATTACTCACCATATAGGTTTATTAAATTTTATTAATACTAATGGACATGTGCTTTGGTTTGAAGTTGGCTTGTAACGTAGTTATTGGTTGAAGATTATATCACATTGTTCGAAAAAAAAGCCATGGTTGCAATATGGAAATTATAGTGCAAGCGAAGAATCTGTTCCCTCTGATTGAAATTGATATAAAAATAAATCTTCTGTTATAAGCCTATTCAATTGCAAAGTGTTCCCTAAACAAAATAGAATTTTTGTGTTATTAGCTTAAATTAGGTGCTTATACATTAGTTAAATATACCTTGATTAAAATTGAAAAACTGATAGCCTACCTATTTCTCCGAATACAGGCCTATTATTGACTGGCTAGGCTATAGCGTTTATTTCTTAGTGCTAGGATTTATGCATTATATAGGTGGAAATGAAAATAGCTTCTCATAGATTTTTACAAGGCCTGCATGTGTTTTTTGATAATCCTGTGCCTTCTTATAAGTTTTATATGTATGCATTGTAATTGCTAGTGCATTATTTTGAGTTTAATTACTGAAGAAAAATTATCTTCCTTTTAAATTTTAAAACCTTGATACTAAAATGAAGTATACAATACCTTTCAAGTGTTTACCAAGCTTGTTATCTTTTTAATATTTGAGTTAAATTTTATACTATAATAATTATAAAATAATTATGGAAATAATAGTAATAATTATGTATATAAAAAATTAACCCTAATAACCAAGATAAATGTAAGCAAAATAATAAGGTTTAAAAAGTGACTATATAAGTACAATTGGGAAATCTACAGTAGACCTTACCTGAAATTTGTAGATTTCAAGGATTTTTTTGTCTCATTGAATAAATCATAGATAGTCCATAGATAACTCTGACCCTTTTGTTTAAGATAATCATACACTTAAACTCTTAAGTATAGGGTAAATTTAGATTGGTGAGCAAGGTAAAAGAGAATAGAGATAATATATAGTGGAAAATCATAATTGAAAGAAATAAAAGAAATTACCTCTATACCTTTATTTACATTTTGATTCATTAACTTTGAATTACTATACACACACGACTAAATAGTACCGCCTAATGAATTTAAGAAGTGAAGCTTGATTGATGACTTTATAGTAGAAAATTCTGGTAGAATATATATCCCCGGAAACCAAAAAAATAATAAATCCGGTTAACATACCAGCTAAAATTCAGAGTTCTACATATCGCTAAATAAAAATACGTGTAATCCTAAAATAAAATACTAAAATGAGCAAAACTGAAAGAAATAAATAAGTGAAATATATATATAATAGTTTTATATCCTCCCCACTGAAGAGTGCAATGAAAACCATGCCAAATTAAAGAATAACAGTTTTTTTACACAGATAAGATAAATTCCTGTGAAGGAATTCTTGCCACTTGACAGCAGCCTGTCTAAGATTCTATTCTTTGACTGAATGAGCGGAAGCCAAATTATGATATTCTGATATAGAGGTCAAGTAGAGAGTGATTATAATACCTGAAGTGAAGCATGATACATCTACAAATAGCAGTATCACTAATTACTTTGAAATAACTGAATTTGAATAATTGAATTGATCAACATAGAATCATGATAATTCTTATCAATTGATTTATGACCCAGTAACTGAATGGAGAAGATCTGACTTGCACTAACAAGCATCAAGGTTCCCACGGCAGACAGAGTGTAATAATACTCCAATGGGTTAGAGATGACAATAGAATAGTGACAGGTTTGTCCATCTCCACTTTTTAAATAACCCACTCCTGATCTTATCGTCACACCAACATGACTTTTCCAGAACTCTTACCCAAAAAAATCCAGAAGGGTCTAGGCTTGTTAGGTGTGTGTGAATCAGAACTATATCTACCAACCTTTATTCTGTTGGTCAACTCTGACTGATAGAGGTTTCTACTTGGCGCAAATTTAATAGGTAAGACTCACACCATAATTCCCTGAAAGTCTCCAAAACTCTTCCTTGAGCAGTTAGAGTTATGGCTAAGTCTTGTTGTGAGGGAGGAAGTTTTTTCCCTATGGGGGTGGAAACTTCATTGAATATGAGGTTTAAATTGCCATAAGGCTTCAAAAAGGAATTTGGAGCAATAATTCCAAATATTATTGATGACTATGAGGATTTAAAGGTCTTGAATTGAACATTGGGATATTGAAATACTTGTTTAACAGTTGGAAAGTAAGTTTTAAGGCTTGCTTTACCATATAGTTTTATAGAGGACTCCCTTACGTCGTATCATTCCTCCCAAACTGCATCCCACCCAACTGGAATAGACTGCATGGAATTTTTCTGTGAAATTGATACGCATATGTTCGGAGAACATATTTTGAGGACAAAGATTCTAACAGTATATCTTCCCCTGTTTGAAATATCCTGCATTAGTGTTGAGAACCAAATTGGATGTGGATGCCATTATATTTGTGAAACCGTTGAATGAAAGTAAAAGGATCAGCTGAACATATCTGAAGGACAATCAACAATGAATATGCTCTGGATTTTTAAGGCAGAGTGAAAATTAATAGATACATTTTGGAAATTTCCTATACTTAAATCTTAACAACGAGATGCCCTGTAAAGTCCACGCCAGTATGCTCAAAAGGACGCACAAATTAACTCTATGAATGAGGGAAGTTAGTCATATTTGATATGTAAAAGGGTATATACTGTCTAAATTTCTTTGCATACTATTACAGTCTGACAAAACATTTTTTACAGCCTGCCTGGCCTTGAATCCAGAAGCCATGAGCTATGATGAAATTGATAGTGGTGGAACACAAGTGCTGACATCTTAATGAAAGTCTCATTATTATTAATTAAGTGAGAGATGATGATCCTTGCCAGAAGAATTGATTATTCACATCAATCATTATAAAAGAGTCTTGCAATTCTCCCTTTCGGATCGGTTAGCCTTTTATCATCAATGGAATAAGTAAGTTGATGACCCAGCAGTTGGATTTCATCCTTTTTAGGATTTGGAGAATAATATCTCCTTGAAAAAACAATGCTGCTGGCATTATCTATCAAGCCAATAGAGTTGGGACTTTCTGTCACACTCTTCATCAGCCTTTACTCGCTGTAATGACATTGAATATTGTTGAAGTTACTTTATAAAGCCTATGCACACTTGATTAGTCTTTAAAGGGTAACAAAGACTGAGTAACAACCACAAATGTGTGACATTGTAAAGTCTTTTCCTTATTGGCCTCAGACAAACATTTAAGTTTACTAATAGGCCATTAAGATTGATCTAGGAATCCAAGAAGTACCCTTTAGCCACAATGATAATTTTGAAAGAAAAGTAGAAGTTGTAACACCTTTGGTAATCAGATCTGCTGGGTTTTCAGCAGTATTGATGTAAGCATAGGAAATGGATACTTTGTACTCTTGCTCAACTTGATTTTTTATTTGATAAATTTCTTTGAGCCTATTGTTAACAAAAATATTTTTATTTTTTGCCTTTCCAGATAGGAGCCATGAAAGGACAATTTGGCATTATCTAACAAGGACACTTTATGTTTTGGAATTGATATTAGAAAATTCTGAATAATATTGATTTGATACACTTGAAAAATAAGAACACAGACAACAACTCCAAAGAGGGCAAAGCCCAAGATTTGAGAGGGGCACCTTGGCCTTTGAGAAATAAATTAGAACCTTGACCTATACTAAAAACTGCAAAACCATAACAAGAGGATGAAAGGCGCACAAATACGAAATAAAGAGGTTGAGGTAGAAGGTGAGAAAGCACACATTTCCAATTTCAATATTATGTAATTAATTTAAATCTGAACATAAGAAGACCAGGAAATTAAAACATCAGCAGGGACCTTTTCATCCAAATCGAGACCTAATTGCCATAATTTCCAATTAATAAATGACCTCTTAAAGTTAGGGGTAAAAAGATATTTAAAGGATTAAAACCTTGGACACAGCAGATAACAACAATCTTTTGGTATTTGCATGTCAGCATTACTGAAAAATTTTGCTAGTTTTAACTTATCGTAAGCAGATTAAAAAGAATATCCAAGGAACCTGATTCTCCGATTCCTGATGTTGAAACTATTCTTCCCTCTCCTTCCATAACGTTCTTAATTGATCATTATTAGAGTCCCAACTTCTAGATGGAAACACCATCTTCCATTCTTTGGTGCATTCATAATAAAGTTCTTTTAAATGTTGTAGATCATTGCTACTATAATAAAAATTATCAAACAATAAAATTATTTAATAGAATCTGAGTAATGCATTCATCCTCATAAGACTGAGCATGATGCTTTATGATATAATTGAAGGATGAAAGGTGAGGATGTGAAACCAAAAAACAATGGGTGGTATCGACTAAGCACTTTAATTGACCAATTACTTTTCCAAAAAGCAAAGCGATTCACGTCTTCGATAGAGTTTAACTAATTTTATAGGCAAGCTGTTTAATGTCCGCTAACATGACAAACTGATTTGATCTGAACCGGAAATAAATGACCCAACAGGAGGACAGACAATCTGGCGCAAGTATACTAAACAACATTAGAGATGTAAAGAATTACTATTAAGGTGTACAGTGAAACACAGGCGTCACCTGTGAATACTTGTTCATCAGTTTTTGATAACAGGTCTGTGAGGAACCAAAATATAATTTTTATACTCAGAGGGAGATACACTGAACTCTTCAATAATACCATCAGCTAATTGTTGCTGAAAGACATCATCATAGGCTTTAACTAAATCTTTACTTTCCAAATTTTTATGAACTCTATTAAGCACTGCAAGAGCAATGTTATAGTTTGATGGCAACAAAGGAAGTTTATCTTCATTCCATGGAAGATCTATATGATATTTTCCATCTTTGAACTCTATACTACCTTTGAATTTTTCAATCTGTTTCAAATCATCTTCAGATTTATTATTATTCATACCATTCTCATACATCAGGGCAACTTGAAATGTTTTCTAATCCTTGCTCTACCTCAGAATTAGTTAGGTTGTGGCTTAAAGGATTAAAATAAGAATGTACAGGGTTTAAGACTGCATTAACCAAAGTTTGAAGTATTTCATATTGATTTTGTTTAGATTTGAATTGATTTTGTAAATATAGCTACATTAACGATTGTGATTAGTTTATTTCTTTAAAAAGCATTTAATCAGGTAATATTTCCAAATGGAATAATAGAACCATCTCTTAACTTAAAAGCAGATCCACTTATACATTTAATCAATTCTAGTTGAGGGAAATACTCTATTAAATCAATGCCCAATTAAGGCATCCAAATCGAAAAATGAGTTTTAGACTCTTTATAGCCGAAATATGCCAATTATTAAGATTTAATTTTTTAAATTAGGACAAAGGAGATACCTCAAACTTAATCTCATAACTTAATTGAATATCCTCATCAACCAAAAGAGGAAGGGATAAAAACAGAAGCCGTCGCATAAATACATCAAGAAACAGTCTCTTTCAACTGCGGGTAGTAATACCGAAATAGTGTTTATATCGTATTAGAGTGCTTTTGAATGATTCTTACAGATATATGAGTTTATCCAACACTCTTTTAGAGAAAAGGTAGGACCTCTGCGAACCACAGTTCGATAAGATCGAACTGAAGCTAAACTTTAACCTCTACAATCCTAATAGTAATTCGATGGTTACAAATTATAAATTGTGGTGCTATTGGCTAAAGCTAAGACATAATTTGTGAGGGTGGAAACTTATTCCTTTGCTTACCAAAGAGCTGTACTAATGACTTCTTTTATTCAACTTGGCAACCTAAGAACGCTTGCTCCTCAAGTCCAGACACTGATCTGCAGTATGTATACTTGAATATTTGGCATAGATTCTATTTCATTACACCTTTTTAATTCTTAACTCATAGGTTTTGATAAACATTGCAATTGGTCATCACGTGACCTTGGGGATGAACAAAACTCACATGATTTTGAATAACCTTTGGATTTTAGAAGTGGGAATCAATAACTTATTGAGAGCCTTCATTTCCACTAACTCATTAGTTATGAATTTTGAAATCTGCAAAGGCAGAATTAGATCAGCCTTTATTAGATTTTAAGGACTTCATTCGTTCGTTTGATTTTCATTAATTTTAAATTCTATAATAAAGGAAGTATCGAAGATATTTATATTTTAAAATTTTTGAATAAGTTTATGCGGGAGGCGACTGATTGAATTTTTGACCTTTATTATGATTGACGTATTTTAACCAAATTATGGTTGACTAACTTCATCATAAGCATAAATAATGATTTGAGATCAGCGGTAATTGGTATTTCAAACTTGCGAGTAATTTCTTTTGTACCCTTACCCACATTAGTAATTTTGATTAAATACTATAATGACATCTACAACATTATTCGCCGTCCCCCTCCCCCTCCCAAGATAATTGAGGTTATAACCTTCCCTCCCCAGTTCCATATATTAAGTTCCTGATAATCAATTGTAAGTAAACCCTAGTCGC